>VBSK01000106.1:0-79767 GCA_006112555.1 Tuber indicum
TAATTCATTACGCTTATGGAGCCAGAGGCTATGAAGCGGCAACTAACATACAAAATGGCGCACCACCCGCGCCTGGTCCCTGATATCCGTCTCCTAAATGTTAGTAGCAACTTTTGATTGGACCCCCTGTCATAACGCTAACGACCCCTTTTTACAAATGAAATCCTCCCACCCGCCTTAAGCCTAACAACAAAACAAACAAAATACAAGTAAGAGGAAACCTAATTAGCCTTTGTCCGCCTCTCAGCAGCCACTTGGTTTGCCGCCAGGTATGTTGCACACTCCTTGGAGGTTGCCAT
Organism: Tuber indicum; assembly: GCA_006112555.1. NCBI lineage: Eukaryota > Fungi > Ascomycota > Pezizomycetes > Pezizales > Tuberaceae > Tuber > Tuber indicum. The sequence continues at coordinate 300 of VBSK01000106.1, forward strand.
GTGGGGTTCGCCGCAGTTCTTGCATTTGATGACGGTATGGAGACATGGTTTGCCTTTGGTGGGACAATCTGATCTGCCGCAAGTGTGGAGGTAGGTAGGGTGCTCCAAGGTGCAAATAGCACAGTAGGTAGTACCGGTACACTGGGTGGGGTGGTGTCCAAAGGCAAGGCATCTGGAACACTGGGTGTCAGGGCCAAAGGAAAGGTAGCGTTGAACCTTAAACCTCTTGCCAAAGAGAGAGAGGCCTCTATTGAGGGCTTTATCCGTGTTGTCCTTACCAGCAATAGTGATAACCATTGTGGAAGCCGCTTTGCCGGTACGTTGGGATTCAGTGGTGAGCCACCTGGGGGGGCGGGGAAGGTGAATGCCAGTGTTGAACTCTTCAATCTCTGACTTGACTGTGTTGAATCCTTCAGGAGTAGAGGGGACAGTGGTGGGGATGCCGTGGATGATGACCTTATGCCAGACTTCATCCTGTCTGAGGCCAGTAGCGGCAGGTATGGTGGATCTTGCTGTTTCCTCAATTGCTGTTCTGTGTTGTTTGAGGACTTGGGCAGCCGTGATGTTGTCCTTGGTAAGGAGGAGGACATGGTGGTTTGGGGTGAACTCAATGGTTGCAATAAGAGGCTTCTTAATTGCAGTGTTGAAGGCGTTTCTGATAGTGAGGGTGTTGATGTCATCTGGGAGTGCTGTGCCATCTCTCTCAATGACAATCGTACGGTCGCGTTTGGTCAAAACTGGAGCAGTGGCAGTTTTGTTTGGTGAGTGTGCTGGGGGCTTGCTAGGGAGGGTTCTGGCCGCTTTCTGGGCCCAGGTTTGCTGTGGTGGCTGGGTGGGAGGGGGTTGGGTGTTCGCGAAGGTGGTGTTGCTATGATGTGGTTGAGCAACAAGGTGCGCGACTTGAGAGGTAAGGGCTGCCACTTTGGCTTGAAGGTCTTTGGTGTCTGTAATGTGTCGTTCCTGCACTACTAGCATGTGTGCTTCCATGGCTTTGAGGGTATCTTTGAGTTCGCAGTAGCAGGTCTTCATGGTTTGTAGTTCCTCTTGTAGATAGGTGACGTGTTCATTGACTGCCTTTTCCCAGGCATCTTCTGAATCTGGTGGGGGTGCGACTGTCTGGACAGGGGAAGGGGTATCCTCTTCCATCTGTGTGTCGTCAGGCGAGGTGGGGAGGATTGATGTTCCTCTGGTCTGGTGGGATTCTGGTAGGTGAAAGGGGCTGGCAAGAGGGTTCTTGCCACCCCTACCCTTGCCCAAGGGTCTGCGCGACATCAAGGGGGTTGTATGAGGGACTCAGTTGATAGGGGTGATGGAATAACAAATAAAGTGGGATGATTTGTCTGTAAAAGTGGGAAAAAAGGATGGGTGAAGCGGTGATAATTGGTGGTTGACCAATGAGGTGAGGGCTCGGCGAAAAATTTGGTGTGGTTTTTTCTTTCGCTGTGGTTGTAACGGCAACGGAGTCCTGGGCCACTGAAACCCAATGTACCGGCAAAGCGGCTTCCACAATGGTTATCACTATTGCTGGTAAGGACAACACGGATAAAGCCCTTAATAGAGGCCTCTCGCTCTTTGGCAAAAGGTTTAAGGTTCAACGCTACCTTTCCTTTGGCCCTGACACCCAGTGTTCCAGATGCCTTGCCTTTGGCCACCACCCCACCCAGTGTACCGGTACTACCTACTGTGCTATTTGCACCTTGGAGCACCCTACCTACCTCCACACTTGCGGCAGATCAGATTGTCCCACCAAAGGCAAACCATGTCTCCATACCATCATCAAATGCAAGAAATGTGGCGAACCCCACATGGCAACCTCCAAGGAGTGTCCAACCTACCTTGCTGCAAACCAGGTGGCTGCTGAGAGGCGGACAAAGGCAACTTAGGTTTTCTCTTACATGTATTTCTTTTGTTATTTATGAGTTAGGCGGTTGGCAAGGTGGAGGATTTCCTTTTGTTCATTATGGCGGATGGCCGTTGGCCCACTCAAAAGCTGCAAGCAACATTTAGGAGACGGATACAGTTGACGGGGATGGTTTCCTGTAAGGTAGTTTCCGCTTCATAGCCGCAGGCTCCATAAGCGTAATGAGATATCATATAATAATAATAATATATAACAGACAACTAGTCAAGGTGGATCCAGTCAAGACAAATGCGATATGGAAATGGAAAACACCAGGAACGAGGAAAGTTGTCCAATGTTTCACTGGATTCTGCAACCTCTACCGAAGGTTTATAGAAGGGTTTAGCAGAATCACAAAACCACCATATAACCTCACAAAGAAAGAATCAAAGTGGAAATGTATTGAGACAGAACAATAAGCATTCGATGGTATCGGGAAACAAATCACTAGCGCTACACTACTAGTTCATTACAGTCCCGATAAGAGCTAGTAATTGAAACTAATGCCTCGAAATACGTCTGTTCCTGGATACTGTCACAGAAATGCGAACTTGGAAGATGGAGGCCGGTCGCCTACCCATCAAAGAAAATGACGCCTGCCGAATCCAACTATCATGTTCATGACAAAGAACTATTAGCAATAGTTTAAGCAATGAATGAATGGAGATGATACCTTTGCGACACAAAAAGTATCATGAAAGTACTATCAGATCACAAAACCATAGTACCATTCATGAAGGACAAGGTATTAAAGGATCTGCAACTACGGTGGATGGAACAACTGAGTTAGTTCAAGTTACAAACTGAAGATCGACCAGGCAAAGACGGGGGCAAACCTGACGCTCTTAGAAGAATATCGAGCGACAGACCATGAGACGATAACGACGAAAGAATTACCAGGAAAATCCAAATGTTATTACCAGTTGACCGATATTTCAGAATGGACAAAATCAAAGCAATGGAGATGGTTCAAAGTACGACAGAACAAGAGGAGGAAATACGGAAAGCTAACAAAGGAGACAAAACCATCAGAACAATACGAAAAGCGCTAGATGATGGAAGGAAGGAATTGAAGGGGATAGCGCTGGATTTATACCAGTGGAAAGACAACCAACTGTGGTACGATGGAAAACAATGTGTCGTGGAAGAAGAAAAGATAAGAACAATAATCATACAACAACACCATGATGTACGAATGGCCAGATACAGGGGAACAGCTAAAACAACCGTACACATCATAAGGATATTATATTGGCCAGGATTACGTGAAGACCTCAACAAGCGTGTCAAAAATTGCGACATCTGCCAAAGGACGAAAATGGCCAAACATGCGCTGTATGGATTGCTCAAATCAAACAATGTTCCGGAAAAACCATGGGAAACAATTACTAAGGATTTCATTACTGACCTTCCCAATTGGGAAGAATGGAATGCGATTTTGGTTGTGGTGAATCGCCAGGCGAAGATGAGTCACTTTGTTCCAGTTGAAAAAGGTATGACAATGGCAACATTCATCCGAACGATCTTTCACGAAATCTTCCGATTACATGGACTACCAAAGAATATCATCACAGATCGAGGCTCCTTATTCACATCCGGAGCGTGGAAAACGGCAACAGGAGATATGGTGTGGTTGCTACCACGCAATATCAAGACCACAAGACCATACAAGAAATTGAACTTCAAGAAAATCAGACTGTTGTTGATATGGGAAAAATTAGGAAGCCAAGCATATAAACTCGACCTCCCTCCCGGAATGGGAATCGACAACACATTCCACATCTCACACCTCGAACTCTACAATAATAATAAATGTCCCTCACAAACGATAACTGCTCCTACTCTACGAGAAATAGGCTGAGAATCCAAATACGAACTTGACGAGATAATTGGTTCACACTTACAGTATGGAAATCTTCAATCCTGTGCTAAGTGGACGGGTTATTCTCCCGAACAGGATAAGACCTGGTATCCTGCGAGTAACTTTGCAAAAGCTCAAAATGCCATCAAACCCTTCCAGCTAAGCTATTCCGACAAACCCCACCAGGATAACGATCACCATCAACCCCAAGGTCGAGGGCATTAAGTTACCTATAGAACCCCATGAGGACTAGCATGATTGCTACCATACGGTTACTCCCACAAGCCCTGAGCAGTCATAAATGGGGGCAACTGAAGAAGATATCAGAAGACAGAAAGAACAGAATGCCATGAGTTGGACAGTGTGTTACAACGACGAATTCCAAGTACACTTTGGCAAAAAAGAGGGAAGCGGATGGTTCCCACGCCAATACAGGAAATGAGGTCCGAAGCCTGAACATGACACTGTGTACTGGAAAAAGTGCTACTGTGTCTAGTGCGCGATGCGACTCCGTTGCCGTTACACCCACAGCGAAAGAAAAAACCACACCAAATTTTTCGCCAAGCCCTCACGTCATTGGTCAACCACCAGTTATCACCGCTTCACCACCCTCTATTCTCCACTTTTACAGACAAATCATCCCAATTTATTTGTTATTTCATCACCCCTATCAACTGAGTCCCTCATACAACTCCCTTGATGTCGCGCAGACCCTTGAGCAAGGGTAGGGGTGGCAAGAACCCTCTTGCCAGCCCTTTTCACCTACCATAATCCTACCAGACCAGAGGAACATCAATCCTCCCCACCTCACCTGACGATACTCAAATGGAGGAAGACATTCCTTCTTCAGTCCAGACTGTCGCCCCCCCACAAGACTCAGAGGATGCCTGGGAAAAGGCAAATATGAGAACATCGCCTTTTTCAAAGAGGAGTACAATACCTTGAGAACTGCCTACTCTGGCCTGAAGGATGCTTTCAAGGCTATGGAAGCACACCTGATGGTAGTGCAGGAGCGACACATTGAAGACACCAAAGACCTCAAAGCCAAAGTGGCAGCCCTCACCTCCCAAGTTGCGCACCTTGTTGCCCAACCACAACACACCAATACCACCTTCGCGAACACACCACCCCCCCTTACCCAATAACCACAGCAAACCTGGGCCCAGAAAGCGACCAGAACCCTCCCCAGCAAGCCCCCAGCATCCTCAACAAGCACGACTGCCTCACCAGCAATTTTGACAAAACACGACCGTACAATTATCATTGAGAGAGATGGCACAGCACTCCCAGATGACATCAACACCCTTACCATCAGGAACGCTTTCAACACTGCAATCAAGAAGCCTCTTATTGCAACCATTGAGTTCACCCCAAACTACCATGTCCTCCTCCTTACCAAGGACACCATCACGGCTGCCCAATCCTCAAACAACACAGAACAGCAATGGAGGAAACAGCAACAACCGCTATACCAGCCGCCACTGGCCTCAGACAGGATGAAGTCTGGCACAAAGTTATCGTCCACGGCATCCCCACCTCAGTCCCCTCCACTCCTGAAGGATTCAACAAAGTCAAAGTAGAAATTGAGGAATTCAACACTGGCTTCCACCTTCCCCGCCCCCCCAGGTGGCTTACCACTGACGCCCAATGTACCAGCAAAACAGCATCCACAATGGTCATCACTATTGCTGGTAAGGACAACACAGACAAAGCCCTCAATAGAGGCCTCTCTCTATTTGGCAAGAGGTTTAAGGTGCAACGCTACCTATCCTTTAGCCCTGACACCCAGTGTTCCAGATGCCTTGCCTTTGGACACCACCCTACCCAGTGTACCGGTACTGCCTACTGTACTATCTGCACCCTGGAGCACCCTAGCTACCTCCACGCTTGCGGCAGATCAGAATGCCCCACCAAAGGCAAGCCCTGCCTCCATACCATCATCAAATGCCAGAACTACGGCGAACCACACCTAGTAACCTCCAAGGAGTGTGCAGCATACATCACGGCAACCCAGGTGGTTGCTGAGAGGCTGACCAAGGGCACTTAGGTTTCCATTTACATGTACTTTCCTTTGTTATTTATGGGTTAGGCGGTTGGCAAGGTGGAGGATTTCCTATTGTTCATTATGGCGGATGGCCGTTGGCCCACTCAAAAGCTGCAAACATCATTTAGGAGACGGGTGTAGTTGACGGGGATGGTTTCCTGTAAGGTAGTTGCCGCTTCATAGCCGTAGGCTCCATAAGCGTAATGAGATATAATAATAATAATAATAATGGTCTAGTGCAGGGATCGGTGTGGTTACGGATCGTGGTTGGCGGTCACACCCATTCGAAGTGGCACCTATCTTCTATTTGTCTCGTTTCCTATCCTGGTACCCGCCCTCTCTGCAGTGTCAGTTTGGGCACCTTTTGTCAATCTTTGGTGTGGCCCATTGGGGCCTACCTTGGGGGGCCTTCGTGTTTCCCGGTTTTCCTTCTCGGCTTGTTTGGACTGTGGTGCGAGCAGGTTAGGACTGTGGCCTGTGCTTTTAGGTGCTGGCCCTTTATACTGTGGCCCCGGGTTCACCCTTGTCGCTCTCCTGGGCTATTCGGTGCTGGGAGATGGGCCTCTCTAGGTATGGCCAAAACCAGTGGCTTGCTGATTGGGTCCGGTATTGGCTGTCCTGTGACTGTCAGGCAGTTAATCTGTCTGAGGGGTTGAAGGAGCTGGATCGAAGCTGTGGCGCCTGGTGGGTGGGGCTTGGGGGGAGCTGACTTGGTGGGAAGCAGCACCTGCGAGTGCAGGTCGGGCCTGTGTCAGGTTGGGTGAGGTCTAATTAAATGTTTTTCGGCTAGCTTGGGCTGTTAAGATTTAGCTCCTGAGTGCTGTAAGGCTTCGTGTCGGACTGGATGGCTGATTGTCACCTGTGCAGATAGTGCGTTGCGACCTCTTTGTTGGACTTGTTTGGGTCTTGCGTGCTCGGTTCTGTGGAGCTTGTTTGGTTTCTTTGGTTCGGTTGCTGGTATGGCGGGTGGGGGCACGCCACCATGGGTAGGAGATAGGCCCTACTGACCTTGTCGGTCTGTCACCACCTCTATGTATTTCTTTTGTTTATTTTGTTGGTTTCGGGCTACGGGTAGCAGGTACAGGTCCTCCTCACCATTACGCTCTTCGGAGGCACTTGGCAAAGCGGATTCATAGGGTTGACGGCCTGGCATGCTGATGCGTGTTGTGGACATGTTGGTTATGCCCTCTCTGCCTTGGTGCCGCCTGTGTTGATAAATTGTTGTTAGTTTTTGATTGTGGAGGAGGGCTTGCGGGATGGTATTCAGACCGGGCGGAAGAGGATTTCGATTTTTTTATGGGGAACTTGCCTTTGTCGGATACCCTCTTGGCTTTGTGGCTTCGGCCTCGCTCCTGCCTGTCACGTGTGTACTGTAGTATTTGCGGGTTTCCCGCTCGTACTCCTTGTTCAGGAATAATGTGGACTTACTACAAGGGCTGCAGTTAGTTCTATACCAGAGGGACTTTGGATGCGGGGACGAGGAGGACTTTCTTTACCGTTAATGGCTTTGTATTTCGTGTTCGTGTTTTGGGCATTGTGTGGGCATGTTTGAGATATGGGGCTGGAGGTTTGGTTTGTTCCTACTTAGTGGTAGTTCCGGTTTTCGTTAACCTTGTACCAGCGAGAACTTGTCGTATGCCGTCGTGGGCGGTACAAGTATAACTAGATTAGATTAAATGTTCTAAGTAATTTCCTTACTATTATCTTCAATCCGCCTTGGTAGCGTTCCTTTCGCGTCCACGACAGCTTTCTGATCTATCGATTCTGGGGGAGATATCTGAGTTCGCTCCGTACTTCCCGCGGTCTTTGGTATTGAGGTTGTTGTGTGGCTGGGCGTCATAGTTACTTGTTTTCGCCTACTAGGTGTTGTGTGATTCTCATGACGATTTCGCTTCCAGGCTTTCAACTTTGGCACCTACGAGCCCTCCTTCTGTAAAAAGACTTCGACTTCCCTGTATATTGTCTACTCGGAGAGATTCACGTTCGGGGGATGGAGTATTTGATCATTGCTCTGGGGGGAAACACCTTTGTCGTTCTTTGAGCCAGCTCATGTTTCTTGTTGTATTTTGACAGAGTCCTCAGTGTTCACAATACAAAACACCCTTAGGTTAAACTGATGACCTTCGCGAGTTTCAACACGTCATACCGATCGCATTATTCCCTAAGGGACAGGGGGCTCACCTGCCCCATCCTCAGTCTACTACTATCGCGCTCAGAATCCTACAATGTCATTGATCACCGTTCCCTTCTTCTCAGTACAAGTGACATTACGGTAGTTCGATCAGGCTTCACCTCCTCGCTTCAATGGGGGGATGGCTTTGACCCTGAAATCTTTTACCTGCTGATGCGGGTGAACCTCTGCCTGGGGTGATGTGGGGCCATTGGTTACCGTGCCACTTTTGATCTAGTGCAAGGGTCAGTGTGGTTACGGATGGTGGTTGGCCGTCACATCTATTGCAAGTGGAGCCTACCTTCAGTTTGTCTCGTTTCTTCTCCTCGTACCCGCCCTCTCTGAAGCGTCAGTTTGGGCACTTTACGTCAGACTTTGGTGTGGCCTCTCGGGGCTCAGCTGGGGGGACCTTCAGGTTTCCCGGCTTCCCTCTCGGCCTGCTTGAACTTTGGTTTAAGTGGGTTGGGACTATGGCTGGCGCTTTCAGGTGCTGGTCCTTACGCTGTGGCCCTGGGTTTGTCCTTGTAGCCCCCCTCAGCTATAAGGAGCTGAGGAATGGGGCTCTGTTGGTGTGGTTAAGACCAATGGCTGCCTGGTGGGGTCAGGTATCAGCTGTCCTATAGCTGTCGGGCAGTTGATCTGCCTGAGGGGCTGAGGAGGCTGGAGGGGATCTGCCGCGCCTGGTGTGTAGAGCTTGGGGGGTACTGACTTTACGTGGAGTGGTATCTGCGAGTACTGGTCTGGCCTGTGTCAGGTTGGACGAGGTCTAACTAAGTGATTCCGGCTGATCCGAGCTGTTATGGTCAAGCTGCTGAGTGCCATAAAGCTTCCTGCCGGACTGGTTAACTGATGGCCTAGGTGCGTAAAGAGGTTTGCAACCTCTGGGTTGGACTTGTTTGGGTCTTGCGTGCTGGACTTTGTGGAGCTTGTTTGGTATCTTTGGTTCGGTTGTGGGTATGGTGGGAGGAGGTATGGCACCACGGGTAGGAGATAGGCCCTACTGACCTTTTCAGTCTGTCACCTCCTCTATGTATTTCTTTTGTTTTTTGTGTTTGTTTGAGGTTACGGGTAGCAGGTACAGGTCCTCCTCACTATTACGCTCTTAGGAGGCACTTGCCAAAGTGGGTTCATAAGGTCGATGGCCTGGCATGCGGATGCGAATTGTGGACATGTTGGTTACGACCTCTCTGCCTTGGTGCCGCCTGTGATAATAAATTGTTGTTGGTTTTCTACTGTGGAGGAGGGCTTGCCGGACAGTATTCAGACCCGGCGGTAGTTGAATTTTATTTTTGTATGGGGAACCTGGGGGACTGGTACCTTGTTCAGCTTCGGCTAAGCGAGGAGGTCTTGTGGCTTCGGCTACTTGGCTTGGTTGGGCCCATACCAGAGGGTCTACGGTGTCGCCTCGGGGAGGACTTTCTTTGCTGTTGATGGCTTTGTACTTAGTGTTCATGTTATGGGTATGGCGTGGCCATTTTTGAGGTATGGCTTAGAAGTTTGGATTGTTGGTAGTTAGTGGTAGTTCTGGTTTGCGTTAACCATGTGCTGGCGTGGACTTGTCGTATGCCAGAGTCGGCGGTACATGTATAAATAAATTACATTTAATGTTCTAAATAATTTCCTCATTTATTACTTTACAAATAAGACATCTTTACGCTCTTTAGCAAGTTTGCACATCCAGACTGCATTGCCGTTACAACCACGGCGAAAGAAAAAACCACACCAAATTTTTGGCCGAGTCCTCACCTCATTGGTCAACCACCAATTATCACCGCTTCACCCCCCCCTATTCTCCACTTTTACAGACAAATCATCCCAATTTATTTGTCATTTCATCACCCCTATCAACTGAGTCCCTCATACAGCTCCGTTGATGTCGCGCAGACCCTTGGGCAAGGGTAGGGGTGGCAAGAACCCTCTTGCCAGCCCTTTTCACCTACCAGAATCCCACCAGACCAGAGGAACATCAATCCTCCCCACCTCGGCTGATGATACTCGAATGGAGGAAGACATTCCTTCCCCAGTCCAGACGGTCGCCCCCCCAGAAGACTCAGAGGATGCCTGGGAAAAGGCAATCAATGAGAACATCGCCTTTTTCAAAGAGGAGTACAATACTGTCACAGATGTGACAGGTAGCTAAGGATTTCGTACATGACTCGATTATAAGTCATGGGTCTTGCGCATATGACTCGCTTGAGTCATATGACTTGTTTATGTTATGATTTGTTATGTTTCGCACATGACTCGATTATGAGTCATGGGTTTTGCGCATATGACTCATTTGAGTCATATGACTTGTTTATGTTATGATTTGTTATGTTTCGCACATGACTCAATTATGAGTCATGGGTCTCGCGCGTATGACTCATTTGAGTCATATGGCTTGTTTATGTTATGATTTGTTAGGTTTCACACATGACTCAATTATGAGTCATGGGTCTCGCGCGTATGACTCATTTGAGTCATATGACCTATGTAAGGCTTTTCGCGAGGCTCACACTTGTGAGTCATCAGGGTTAGGGTTGAGTGAAGAGCACTATATAAGGAGGCCGAGGCGGCCGAGGAAGATAGGCTCTTCACGCTTTGTTCTAAGTAATTTCCTTACTTCTGTCTTCGCTCCGCCTCGGTAGTGAGCTTCAACCTCACGCAACGCATTTCGCCTCGCTCACGATAACTTCATCGATACAATCCATCGTTTCCATCTTCGTTTGTCGGGCAGTTGGGTGATAGTTTGTTGTTCTCGCTTGAGAAGGTGTTCCAGAGGGAGATATCCGTGGTTGATCCCGGTAGTCTCTGGACACAGGCTTGAGTGAGGATGGCGACTTCGTCCGCCGCCTCCTCCACGGACTCTGTCCCCAACTCGCGGATGTCGTCTCCCGTTCGGCTCGACTCCAACCCCTCCTCCTCGCTTGAGACGGCTCGCGTCGCCTTGTCTCTTGCGCCTGCTTCCGAGGCTGTCCGTGGCCTCGTTCCTACAACTACACGGTCGTACGCTGCGCCTGGTGGGGATTACGGTTTTCTGTCCTTCGCCCATGAACATGGCTGCCCCAACGCGGTGAACCCGACGTTGGATGATTTAGTGAGGAGCTCGGTTGCTACTACCGCCCTTCTCACGATGAAAGAGGTGGAGTCGTTTGTGAAGGGTTGCCTGTTTGGGAAGGGTTGTCCAGCCACCTGTGGCTTGGACAACGCCTCTACCACGGGCCTCTTCAAACGGTTCAACTCCGATCACGGATTGGTGTACACACCGACCGTGCCCACCCCCTCTCCCCCCACCGACTCGCAGGTTGTCATCCCGGAGTCGTCCCTCCTCCCGCCTGCCAGGCAAGGCTCGACTACTGCCACGGTTGAGACAAGCTCATGGTCCACCTCTAGCTCCACCCATAGAGCGGTGTTTGACAAGATAGTGGCTCGGGAACGCGCTAAGCGATCCTCCACTGCCTCGACCCAATCTTTCCTGTCTGGGCTATCCTCTGGCGAAAACGCCCTCTACACTACCGGGAAGTTCAAGCTGGACGACCCTGCCGACGAGGACTATGTCCCCCCGGCAAAGGGAACGCTACGCCGTGCCCGCTCCTCCTCTCCCCGCAAGCATGCCGCCCCGGCCCCCAGTCCCTTCTTTGAGCCCCGGTTCATGAAGGCGATTGACGTTGAAGAGGGTCGGAAAAAACAGATTGTCCCGGATGAGGAGTTTTCCCATCTCCTGGACACCTACCGGAAGCGCCTGGCCCCCCCCGTGCTAGTTCCTTCCACTATTGAGGATTCCCCCCCTGGTCCCCCCCTTTGTTGATCACCCAGGAAGTGGTACCCTCGGCTGACGTGATTGCTCGGGACACCCCTATGGCCCTGGAGGAAGGACGGAACTCGGAAGCAACCGGTTTGGGCGACAGCATTCACGCCCCCAGTCTTCCGTGTACGCCTGTCCCTGGCTCGTCCCCTCCTGACTACGACTCTTTACCTCCCACGTCGCCGGGGGGTATTTTGGAAGGATCGCTGGGCATCCCTCGTAGCACGGACACTCCCTTGGAGGTACCGCTGCCGGAAACCCAGCCAGAGGACGCTGACGCGGCCATGGCCAGGGCTGACCAGATTATGGCTGAGGTGGATGAGATAATGGCGGCTGGTAAGTCCCTCTCCCCCGCTCCTAGGTCTAGCAGCATTGTGGGGTCCATGTTGGAGGGCCTTGAGGATATCCGGTCCGGGAACACCCAGCCCCTACTGTCACCTCTTCCCAGCGCGGATAGGTCCGAGGAACCCGACACTGTAGAGGATGTCCGGACTTGGATGAAAGATGAGATCGTGGAAACGGTCCCCATTATGTGGGTGGGACGTCGGTTTCATCGCTTGGAAAATGCGGTCCGGACCTTGACGGAGATAGTTGGTCGGCAGGAGGAGGAAATTGCCACCCTGAAAGGTAGGTTGGCCCCGCGCCGTCGTTCCCCCTCTGTGACCCCAGAGTCCTCAGGGACTACCCCTGTTCCCCGCTCCTCGTCAGAGGGGTCTACTGAAGTCCCTATCAAGGGCCAGGGTGCTACTCCGGTGGCCCCTGCTGCTAAAGCGTCCTTCGTGGACATGGTGAAAAAGATGGCATACGTGCCCAAACCCACCATCCCACTGAAAGCCAAGACGACCCCGGTTCGGCCCGCTTCGGCGGCCTCCTCCCATAGCACCAGCAGTGGCAGCTCTTCCAGTGATGGGGGGGTAGTCCTGAAGGTGGGGAAGACCACAGGGGAGAAGAGGGTGAGCTTTGACGATGAGGAGGAGAAGGAGGATGGAAAGAAGAGGGAGAGAAAGAGAGGTAGGCGCCTGAGTGGTGCTGCCAGGTGGAGAAGAAAGATGGCGGCTCAGGCCAGCCAGGAGACATCGGCGACCCCGGCCAAGACTCAGGGGAAGACTACTGCTGACGGACAGGCTACACCCTCCGCTGCTGCCGCCCCAGTACCCATGGTGCAAACCCTCTCGTCAGGGCCAGGCGCCATTAGGAGGATCTGCAATGTGGTGCCTAATCTGATCCCTCGCGACGGCCCTCCACGCAGCGCCAGTGAGCAGGGGCCACTGGCAAAGCCGGCGCCACCCCAGTCCTCGCCTACCCCAGATGCTAGGGGAAGGCACATTACAATGCGGTTTGCCACCCGCAAAGAAGTGGCCCTGCCGGAGGGTGTGACGATTGAGGCCATCCGGAATCGTATCAACGTCACCTTGTCCAACTCGCCGAAAATTAGGGGCACCTGCCCTTACGTTCGTGCTGGGCATATCCGGAACGAGATTGGGTGTATCTTCCTCACCCTCGCGACACACTCGGCCGCTGAACTTGGGGACCGACTCGACAAGGCCCGGCTGGCACTGTTGAAGGAGCTGTCACTCCCGGAGTTTGTCTTCCAGAAGGACGTGAAGAAGGTCAAGATCATGGTTACGGGCGTCCCCCTTTCAGACACCGGCCGTGGTTCCTTCTGGAAGGTGGATGGATGGATTGGGGAACAGGCTTCGGATGGCCTGCGCGCTGACTTGGAGCTAGGGAATCCCGGCATAGTCACTGTGTCCCGCCCCGACATCATGGGGTCTATTCAAGCCATGAGGCAGGCCAATGCCGTGTCTTGCGGTATTCGCTTTGTGGTGGAGGAGAATGAGGCAGCTAAGGCTGCTTTGGAGGCTGGGAGGATCTTCCTTCGGGGAGGAACCCGGAATGTTAGGGTGTTTACCGAACACCGTACGGCGAAGGTTTGCGGTAAGTGCTTACAGGTGGACCACTTTCAGGCCACCTGTGCCCTTCCTTCCCGGTGTCGATTTTGTTACAGGGAGCACCTGTCCAGAGAGCACATGTGTAAGGCTCTGGGGTGCCCCCGAGGCGTGGGGAAGGCGTGTGGGCACACCCGCAGGATGTGTTGGTTGTGTGATAGGACCGATCACTTTGCTGGGTATGAGAAGTGTCCTGCCCTGAGGGCTGACTTTAGGACTCCCGTGTCCTCCCCACCCGTGACGACGGCGGCCACTGCCACAGCCTCGACATCCGAAGTGCCTGACGCTGCGAGTGGTGGACATGAGAGGAGAGGACGGCCACGGCGCCGGAGCAGGGGACGGTCACCAACTCCCCGGGTGGTGGAAGTGAGTAGTGATGAGGAAGAGGAGGCTGTCCCGCGAGAGAAGTCTGCCAAGGCTAAGGGTAAGGAGCCTGAACGACCCCCCCGTTCCCCCTTCCCCAGGCGCGGTATCTTAAAAAAGAAACCCGTTCCCAAGAAGGGCGACACCATGTGGTTCGCCCAGGACTCTGAGGGTTTTCTTAGTGACTTTGGCCCGTTTGGCCCGAGCGGATCTGTCGAGGCCCCCTTTTAATGTGTATCACGGCGATAGCATTGAATGTGGGGAGGAGTGGCAGGAATCGGGCGCTGGCGTTTGATTTGTTTTCTTTTGTTGATTTATTTTTTGTGTTGGAACCTCCGGTTGATTCGGGGGGACATCATGTGCCGATAGAGGTCGATGGTTGGGATTTGTTTTCCTTTGTTATCGGATCGGGGGTGGAGGTGTTTGTCCGCTCGCATTTGTGCGGGTTGTTTGATGTTGTTGGGCACGGGGGTGCCTGTGCTCAGGTTGGGTTTTGGGAGAAGGGTGAGAAGAGGGTGCTAGCAGGCGTCTACATCCCACCTACACACACCAAGGCCGAATATCAGTCAGGGCTAAGGGACGTCGGGGAACCGGATATCGCATTTGGGGATTTTAATGCCAGACATCGCGATTGGGACCCACAGGCGGAGACGGCCAGACAGGAACATTGCGGATGATGGTTGCGGGAATGGATGGCACTGCGGTTGCTGAACATGACTCAGCCTGACCGACCGACATTCCGCGATATATCAATGATAGACTTCTGCTTGTACCGGCGACCATACTTACAGCACAAGTACCTTGACGTGGTCAGCTGCGAACACGCCGCCCAGACTATCCGACTCCATGTGGACCTACCTGACAATCTTATGAGAAGGAGGCCTGCTTGGAAGAGAGCGGTGTGGGGAAAGGTTGGGAAAGAGCTGGACACCCTGAAAGAGGTGGATGATGAGCAGCTGTGGAGAGGAGTGAGAAGTGTGGTGGACACACTCCCACGGGCTTCCGTTGGCAGAAGTCGGTGCGAGTGGTGGACACCGGTGTTGGAGAGGATGAAGTTGGATGTGGCCCGGCTGAAGAGATACTCCAAGCGCACGGCGGAGCGGACGGAGGACTTTAGGCTGGCAAGGTGTGTCTACCGGGCTTGCCTGTTGAGGGCTCGTTTCGACCACATTAGGACCAAGCTGGCGGAAAGCAAGGACCCCGACATATTCAGGTTGGCTAGAAAGCTGGAGGCCAAGCGCACGTTGCCTTCGATGGTGCGGTCCGACGGCACCTTGGCAACCACGCACGCCGAAATCAGCGACCTGATTGAACAACAGCTTGATCCTGGTGATCCTGCCCGGTGGGCGGAAAATGTGATTGAGATGGACAGTGCCCAAGAAATGGAAACGGCGCTGGCAAGATCTCCCACAAACACGGGTCCCGGCGAGGACGATATTGGCTATCCCTTCCTACGGTTTTGGAAGAGGAGGGATGCCACGACACTGCGACGCTTCGTTGACTATGGGCTGCGACATGACATCCCGGACTGGCATAGGGCTGAGGTAGTGCTCATACCCAAGCTCGACAAGCCGCGGTATGATGTTGTCAAATCATGGCGCATGATACACCTACTCCCGACCACTGCTAAGGTGGCAGAGAGGGTAGTGTTGCTCCGGCTCGCTGCTCGCCTGGACCTCGGTGAGACACAGTTTGGCTCCCGCAGGAGGCGGGGTGTCCACGATGCCATGGCGGTCATTCAGGAATTCCTCCATCATAATGAGGGGTACAAGCGTCTGATCTTGTCGATGGACGTGGAGGGAGGATTTGACAACATCGACATCAACATCCTGTCAGATTTCCTGGTAACCCGGGGATGCCCTTCCGAACTATGTCAATGGTTTCGGAGGTGGACAGGTTGTAGGTCTGTTCGCTTCCGGTTCAATGGGTGTGTTTCCCGGGTTTACCATGTTAGCAAGGGGGTCCCCCAGGGGTCCCCACTCTCCCCCTTTCTGTTTGGTGCCTACGTGGCTGACATTTTCACACCACGGATGCGTTACTCCCCTGGTGTCCGGCATTTGGTGGCCTCGTATGTGGATGACGGGGTTATCATGGTTGCAGCTGACTCCTTTGATGCTGCCCGGTACCATGCTGGGGAATTGTTGCGCGACTGTGACCGCATTGCACGAGACAGGGGAATGGGGTTTAGTGCGTTGAAGACGCAGTGGATTGGGTTTGGTGATAGGGCGTGGGAAGGAATGGAATTGTTGGGAGAAATGGTGTTGCCATCTGAGGATCTTCGGGTTCTTGGGTATAGGTTCAATGTGTTTCTAAACTTTTCTTCTCATGTACGTTATTGGTTGGACAGGGGGTTGGGTGTGAGGAGGAGGATTGCGGCGCTGGGAAGGAGGTTTGGGAGTGTTGGGGGGTTGGGAGCATGGGAAACTTACAGTTTGGTGCAGGCAGCCTACCTTCCGACCGTCTACTATGGACTTGAGTTTGTAACCGACTATCCGTCGTATGTGAAGCAGATTCAGGTCCATGTTAACGATTGCCTCCGCTCGGTGTTCCGGACTCCTATGAAATTGGCCAACAACATTTTGTTGGCTGAGTATGGGGTGACACCTGTCGCTATTCAGGGCAGGTACCTACAACAGAGGTGTTACAGCCGGTTCATCAATTACCGGTACTGCGAGAGTCATCCCTGGTTCGGACAGGTCAGGCTGGACTGGAAGGAGGAGGGCATGGTGGCCCACCGACAGCATTCGGACAAGGTGCTTTCATACCATCCCACGGTTACGATTGGGAAGGGGAAGGAAGCTACGGCCCTCAGGGACACCGAAGATGTCAAGGAGCTTAGTGGCGGCTCGGATCTGGTGGTGTACACTGATGGGTCCAAGATGGCCGAGGGTGCGGGTGTCGCTTGGGTTGTGTTCGAACGGGGAAACTCGCTTAGGATGGGGGGGTGTTCGGTGCCACCATCCAGGAGCATCGTCGAATGTGAGCTGTTTGCCGTGGTTTGTGCCCTGCGACAAGTCAGTGGTTTGTGTGTGGGACGGGGGGTACATGTGTTTTTGGATTGCGTCCCCGCCCTGCTTCTGGTTGAGAATATGTTGCCCGAGGGGGACTCGGCTGAGATGTGGGAAGTCATGGCACCTTTGATGGAGGTTGTGCGTCCATGCCTTGGTTGGGTTCCGGGGCATATGGGCATTCAGGGCAACGAGCTGGTCGATAGGAAGGCTAAGGAGAGTACACGCCTGCCGCTGCAGCCATTCCGGTGGGAAGGGGTCAGCTTTGGTATTGGGCACGCGGTGTTGGCCCGTGAGTTGAGGAAGAAAGAGTGGGAGGCCTGGCATGTCAATGAAGGCTATGGGTATTATGCTCGTGGGCCTAAGGCCCCCAGACACCTTCGTGGACTGACAAGGATGGATTCCTATGTGTTGACTAGGATTCGCAGCGGTACCGGCCTGGTTGGGCACAACGAGTGTGAGGGACGCGAGGAGAGACATCATTGGACTTTTTGCCAACGGTACAGCTGGAAACGGCCGGCGATGGAGGACTTGTTCAAGGATTCGGCGATCGCGGGGTGGAAGGACTGGTGGTTGGAACACGGATGGCTGGGCCTGGGGATCCCCCGTCATATTAGGGAGGTGGACGGGGAGTTGGTGGTCGCAGGTAACCCGTTTGATGGAACACTGATGGTGGAGAGGGACGGGAGGCGAGTGTGCATAGGGACGCCTGATACTTGTTTGCGGTGCGAGAAGAAACATCCTGGAGGGGAGTGCGTGCTTCCAAGTAAGCATCTTCCCACCAAGTGGTTTTTTCTTCCGAACTCGGTCGCTACACGATGCCCGAACTGCAACATGGCGATTACCTACCAAGGCACCTCTACACGGCCCTCCTTCTCTACTCACTTCTATAACAACCCGGGTTGCATCTCGGCAATCCTCGACCAATTTTGGCAGCGGCATTGGTGTGACTGGGACGATCTTACCCTTTCCTTACGGACGGCCGTTGTACTCAAGTGGGCTGGGCTGTTTGGGTTTATCGAGCGAGAACGGTGCCCCTTTTGCGGCCAGCGTCGGATCGTTGGGATAGTTAATAGGATGGGGGAGCACTATCGGAAGAAGCGTGGATGTTGGGACAGACTGTATGTTTCCTTTGTTGAGTATATTGATGAAATTGTGGTGGGGGCGGAATGTTTGTATGGGTATGCTGTTGGTGGTTGGGTTGCGAGAAGGGTAAGACGCGTTAATCCGGGGTGTTGCTAGCCGACACGAGCGCCCGTGAGGCCCTTGGGTAGTGATTTTTTGGATTTGTGTTTGGGAGGAGCGGTTGTGAGATGGCATTGCGCCCGTGGTAGTGTATTTTAGTTTGGGTTTTTGGGGCGCGGGGGAGACTGGTCGTATGCCGGAGTCGGCGGTACTAGTATAAATAAATTAGATTGAATGTTCTAAGTAATTTCCTTACCTATTACTTTACGAATAAAACATCTTTACGCTCTTTATCACGTTTGCAAGTCCGACACATTTCTCACGAGCCTATATAAGGCGAAGCTATCTTAGTTAAGATTTAACAGGCGTTATCCGACGAACGGGGATAACGCAGATCAACGGATCTAAGAACTGTTATATCAAACGAGAAAGGAATTAAGAAGAGAAGTATCGTTGCCCGTCGCTATTAGTTAACCACAAGCCAGGAACGTTACATTACAAAGCGTCACCCAAGCGACGCTCAACGATTTCAACACGGCAGATATAAACCCTCGACCGGAGGGACAAGACCACGAAGGAGATATCGATCTCACAGAAAACGAAGGAGGACTCGGAAACTTTGAAGAATTCAGCAACGCCCTAGAGAACGCCTCCCAAGCTCCATCAAGGGCAACTAGCCCTGTTACTCCCGAAGGAAGATCGCCAAATGAATATTCACCAGAAGGTACACTGAGACCAAGGAGGATGTCGGCATCATAACCAGCAGCCCCTCCGGCGGAAGGAGATGCTGGAATATCCCCAGCGCAGATGCAAGCTATTGTAGCTGCGGTAACAGCAGCCATGTTACCAGCAGCCCCGGCGGCACAAGTGGCTCCAGCTCGAACAATGCAACAGCCAAAGGTCAAGGCACCACCCAGATATGGGGGGGAACGAAACAAACTACGCAACTTTAATGTCCAAATCGACAATTATTTCGAAGCGGTAGGATGGACTATCGGATACGACCAGGAGAAAATCCTCTACACCTGCACCTTGTTAGAAGGAACAGCACTGGCTTGGATACGACCGTATACAGAAGGAACTATCGAAAGACCTTGGAGAAATTGGGATGAATTTCGTACCGAGTTCACCCTACAGTTCGACGACCTTGACGGAGAACAAGAAGCGAGGAACAAGCTCGAAGTGGCTGAACAAGGAAATCGTGGCGTAACCGAATACTGGTACGAGTTCAGGCTACTCATGCAAGACGCCAACGTCGACCACACGACAGCCGGAAGATGGTTCACTCGAGGATTGAAGAAGATCTATCGGGATGCTATGATACACATGCCGAAAAAGTTGACTTCGGCAACAGAATTAGCAGTCTGGGCGATAGACAAGGAGAACTGGATAAACCAGTGCAAAGCAGCAGAACGAAATTATCACACACCAGTCACGACCAACAAGACATACACATCACCAAGGAACCAGGACGGAACCTGGAAAAGACAAGAACAAGACGACAGAGGGGACCCCATGGAGTTGGACGGCACAAGGAAGAAAGGACGGCTCGACATCCCTCAAGGCGTATACGACCAACGAAAAAAGGGACAACCTTTGTTTCAATTGCGGAATCAAAGGACACGGAATCAAGGATTGCAGAAGGCCAAGATCGAATGGAAATGGAACACAGACGAAGAAACCTTTCACCACGCAAAGGTTCCAACAATGTCCAAAAAGAACGAACCTGAGGGAGATATCCATGGACGAAGGAGATGACCAATCAGAAAAAGACGACGGTCCCCAGCAATAGATGGCCTGAGGGACAAGGATCAGCTGAAACCCATCAAGTTATCGAATACATACGCGGCACTGCAAATGGAATCAATGGAAACACACGGAGACCAGTTAATGGTCAAAACGAAACTACATGTCAACCAACACGAAATGATCGAGATATACGCAATGATAGACTCAGGAGCAACTGAGGACTTCATCGACAAAGGAATCTGTGACAAACACAGAATCAGAACGAAGAACACGAATAAGAAAAGGACGATTTACCTAACGGATGGGCATCCGAGTGCAATGGGAGCTATCACCCATATCGCACAAGTACCTATGGAAATTGGAAACCATAGGGAAATGGCAACCTTCCAAGTGGCAAATCTCAAAAATCACGAGATCGTGCTAGGAATGCCCTGGCTCAAGAAACACAACCCGGACATGGATTGGACACAGAATAAGGTAACCTTCGCAAGCGGATTATGCGAGAAGGAATGCCTACAAGACCCACGAACCGTGTATGGAACCCCTGAAATCGAAGTCGAATACGAAAGCCTCAAGGCGAGATACGAAGAGGCCAAGATATCTGTCAACAGACAGAAAAAGAAGAAGAACAAGAATCAAGGAATTCTTGTCAAGAAGATGGACCCGGAGGCTCGGATACCGCTTAGAGGGTCAACAAAGGCTGCAGGACACGACCTGTATGCACACGAAGACAACACGATACCAGCAAAAGAACAAGCCACGATACGAACAGGAATAGCCATTGGACTACCGGACGGCACCTATGGACGGATCACACCCCGGAGTGGACTATCGGTGAAACAAAAACTAATAGTCAACGCCGGGGTAATCGATGCCGACTATACTGGTGAGATAAAGGTGGTCTTGGCCAACCTGAATCATAAGGAGTATAAGATCTCAAAAGGAGATCGAATTGCTCAATTGATCATCGAAAAGATCAACAACGAAGAGCTTCAAGAAGTTAACGACCTCGATAACACGACAAGAGGGAATCAAGGTTTTGGGTCAACGGACCAATACGAGGCTACCGAGAGCCAACAAGACAAGATTCCGATATGCGAAATAACAGCTGAGGAATTTCGCGAAGAATATAAGGAAGGAGCGTACACTGGCATGCTCCGATGGAACTTCACCACGAAAGACCTAGAATGGGCCAAGATCAACATCAGCACGGAACTGGCCATACGAGACAAACAACAACGAAAGCATCAAGACTGGAGGGATACTATACCCAAACAGTATCACAAGTTCCACGATTTATTCAAAGAAGACAACGCAACAGAACTACCCCCGCATCGACACGGGGTAGACCTGGCGATCGATCTCGAATTAGACAAAGACGGAAAACGAACACAACATATACCATGGAAAAAGTTATATGCCCTCAGCGAACACGAGTTAGAAGAGTTAAGACAATACATCAAAACCAATCTGGACCGAGGATGGATCAGGGAAACGAAAGGAGCATGGGGATCACCCATAATGTTCATCAAAAAGAAGGACGGAAAACTAAGGCTGTGTGTGGACTACCGAGCACTCAATTCGCTCACGAAGAAGGACCGATACCCGCTACCCCTGATAGGAGAAGCCCTGGATCGGTTAAGAACAGGACAATATTTCACCAAACTCGACATCAAGGACGCGTACCACAACGTCCGAATCAAAAAGGGAGACGAATGGAAAACCACTTTCGCATCCAAATACGGAATGTACGAATACCTGGTTATGCCTTTCGGGCTAACCAATGCACCCGCGGCTGTTCAACGATGGATCAACCAAATACTGAGTCGGTTCCTCGACAGATGCTGCATCGTCTATCTAGACGATGTACTCATCTATTCCGATAACCTGGAGCAACACATCAGAGACGTTAGAGAAGTGATGGAATGCATCCAGGAATCCGGAATGAAGATCAAGCCAACAAAATGCGAATTCCATAAGGAGGAAACAGAATACTTGGGGTTCATTATCAACAGACAAGGAGTCAAAGTGGACCCAGTCAAAACAAACGCCATATGGAAATGGAAACCACCAGGAACGAGAAAGGATGTTCAATGCTTCATTGGATTCTGCAACTTCTATCGGAGGTTCATAGAAGGGTTCAGCAGGATTGCTAAACCTCTCTATAACCTAACGAAGAAAGAAGCCAAATGGAGATGGAACGAACATGAACAGAAAGCATTCGACGGCATCAGGAAACGACTCACGAGCGCCCCATTACTAGTTCACTACGACCCCGATAAAGAACTAGTAATCGAAACCGATGCCGCGAAATACGTCTGTTCCGGGATACTCTCACAGAAATGCGAAGACGGAAGGTGGAGACCGGTCGCCTACCGGTCAAAGAAAATGACACCCGCCGAATGGAACTACAATGGATGGAACAACTAAGTCAGTTCAAGTTCCAAATCGAATACCGACCAGGCAAAGAAGGGGGCAAACCAGATGCTCTCACAAGAATGTCGAGCGACAGACCACAAGACGATAACGACGAACGAATTACCAGAAAAATCCAAACTTTGCTACCAGCCGACAGATATTTCAAGAAAGACAGGATCGAAGCGATGGAGATGGTTGAAATTACAACGGAAAACGAAGAAAGAATACAGGAAGCAAGCAAAGAAGATGGAACTATCAAAACGATAAGGGAAGCGCTGGGAGAAGGAAGAAAAGAAATGAAGGGGATAGCACTGGGTTTATGCCAGTGGAAAGAAAATCAACTATGGTACGACGGAAAGCAATGGATTCCGGAAAAAGAAGAAATAAGGACGGGAATCATACGACAACATCACGATTCACGGATATCGGGGCATGGAGGAACGGCTAAAACAACCGAACTCATCACAAGGTCATTCTATTGGCCAGGACTGCGCGAGGACGTCAAGAGATACGTCAAAAATTGCGACATATGTCAAAGGACGAAAACAGCCAAACATGCGCCGTACGGATTGCTCAAATCAAACGAAGTTCCGGAAAAACCATGGGAAATGATAACCATGGACTTTATTACCGACCTTCCGAATTCGGAAGGATGGAACGCCATTTTGGTGGTGGTGGATCGCCTGACCAAAATGAGTCACTTTGTTCCGGTAAAAAAGGATATGACAACGGCAACATTCATCCGAACGATATTCCACGAAATCTTTAGATTAAATGGACTACCAAAAAACATCATCACGGATCGAGGATCACTATTCACATCTGGCGCATGGAAAAAGGCAACGGGAGAAATAGGAATCTGGAACAGGCTAAGCACTGCCTTTCACCCACAAACAGACGGACAGACCGAAAGGGTAAACGGAATATTGGAACAATATCTCCGCGCATACATCAATTATCAACAAGATAATTGGCGGGAACTACTTCCCATGGCGGAATTTGCATATAACAACAGCAAACAAGAAACCATTGGCACGACACCCTTCTTCGCCAATTATGGACAACATCCGAGAAGTCAGGCCACAAATCATACGAGTGGTGGAATGATAACAGATAAGACGGAGATGAGTCAATTGCACGACACATTACGATACGAAATGGATTATGCACAGCAACGACAGAAAGAACAATACGATAAGCACCGAAGACCCGATCCGAACCTACAATCAGGAGATATGGTCTGGCTGTTACCACGCAACATCAAGACCACGAGACCATCTAAGAAATTGGATTACAAGAAAATCGGGCCATTTCGGATATTGGAAAGGATTGGGAATCGAGCATATAAGCTCGATCTCCTTCCCTCGATGAAAATACACAACACATTCCACATTTCACTCCTCGAAATCTACAACGACAACAAGTTTCCCTCACAAACAATAACTCCTCCTCCTCCGCTAGAAATAGAAGGAGAATCCGAATACGAACTCGACGAGATAATCGATTCTCGCTTGCGCTACGGAAAACTCCAATACCGTGCCAAGTGAACCGGTTATTCTCCCGAACACGATAAAACCTGGGATCCGGCGAGCAACTTCACCAACGCTCAAGATGCCATCGAACTCTTCCACCGAAGCTATCCCGACAAGCCCCACCGGGATAACGATCACAATCAACCCCAAAGACGAAGGCGCTAAGTCGCCAATGAAGCCCCACGCGGGCTGGAACGACTGCTCCCGAGCAGTCACCCCGACCAGCCCCGAATACTCCTATATGGGGCCGACCGACGAAGAACTCGCTAGACGCGAGCTAGAAGCTCGGAAGAATGCAGAGCACAACGTCATGAGTTGGACGGTGTGCTACGACGACGGATGTCCCGTACATCTAAGGGACAAGGAAGGTAGCGGGTGGTTCCCGAGACTTTACAAGAAGGGAGGGCCGAGGCCCGAACATGCTCCAAAACCATGGACTGAATGCTATCGCATTCAGTGCCAGGCACATAAGGCAGCGAAAATCGAAGCAGGATACCATCCGAAGAAGGATGGAAGCAGGAGGCCACTCGGGAAGAAAATGGCCCGAGACCACTGCAAGGCCATGGGGACATGGCCTGAGGAGAGGGGGGCCCAAAACTCCCCTGCCGAAACCGAGCCCGACTACGAAAGCCTGCAAAGGCAGATCTCGGGACTACGAAGCCAACTTGGTACGGCCGAAGCCACAATTTCGGCACACGAGCAAACGATCGCCCAACAACAGCGGACGATCGAAACGGCGAACCTCACGCTCGAAGTAGTGAGGACGAGGGCCAGAGATTGGGAATCGAAGTATCATCGACTTCGAAGGTCCGTCCGCACGTACGGACGGGACCTGGTAAAGATGGGGGAAAACAGATAGAAGCCTGATGGGACTCAGGCTTAAGGAGGGGGGAGCTAATGTCACGGATGTGACAGGTAGCTCAGGATTTCGTACATGACTCGATTATGAGTCATGGGTCTTGCGCATATGACTCGCTTGAGTCATATGACTTGTTTATGTTATGATTTGTTATGTTTCGCACATGACTCGATTATGAGTCATGGGTCTTGCGCATATGACTCGCTTGAGTCATATGACTTGTTTATGTTATGATTTGTTATGTTTCGCACATGACTCAATTATGAGTCATGGGATCTCGCGCGTATGACTCATTTGAGTCATATGACTTGTTTATGTTATGATTTGTTAGGTTTCGCACATGACTAAATTATGAGTCATGGGTCTCGCGCGTATGACTCATTTGAGTCATATGACTTTGGTAAGGTTTTTCAAGAGGCTCACACTGGTGAGTCATCAGGGTTAGGGTTGGCGGAAGAGCACTATACAAGGAGGTCGATACGACCGCGGAAGATAGGCTCTTCACGCTTTGTTCTAAGTAATTTCCTTACCTATTACTTTACGAATAAAACATCTTTACGCTCTTTATCACGTTTGCAAGTCCGACACATTTCTCACGAGCCTATATAAGGCGAAGCTATCTTAGTTAAGATTTAACAGGCGTTATCCAACGAGCGGGGATAACGTAGATCAACGGATCTAAGAACTGTTATATCAAACGAGAAAGGAATTAAGAAGAGAAGTATCGTTGCCCGTCGCTATTAGTTAACCACAAGCCAGGAACGTTACAAATACCTTGAGAACTGCCTACTCAGGCCTGAAGGATGCTTTCAAAGCTATGGAAGCACACCTGATGGTAGTGCAGGAGCAACACATTGAAGACACCAAAGCCCTCAAAGCCAAAGTGGCAGCCCTCACCTCCCAAGTCGCGCACCTTGTTGCCCAACCACAACACAGCAATACTACCTTCGCGAACACACCACCCCCCCTTACCCAACAACCACAGCAAACCTGGGCCCAGAAAGCGGCCAGAAACCTCCCCAGCAAGCCCCCAGCATCCTCACCACGCAGGACTGCCTCACCAGCAGTTTTGACAAAACGCGACCGTATGATTGTCATTGAGAGAGATGGCACAGCACTCCCAGATGACATCAACACACTTACCATTAGGAATGCTTTCAACACTGCAATCAAGAAGCCTCTTATTGCTACCATTGAGTTCACCCCAAACCACCATGTCCTCCTCCTTACCAAGGACACCATCACGGCTGCCCAAGTCCTCAAACAACACAGAACAGCAATTGAGGAAACAGCAAGAACCACTATACCTGCCGCCACTGGCCTCAGACAGGATTAAGTCTGGCACAAAGTTATCATCCACGGTATCCCCACCTCAGTCCCCTCCACTCCTGAAGTATTCAACACAGTCAAAGCTGAAATTGAGGACTTCAACACTGGCTTCCACCTTCCCCGCCCCCCCAGGTGGCTTACCACTGACGCCCAACATACCAGCAAAACAGCATCCACAATGGTCATCACTATTGCTGGCAAGGACAACACAGACAAAGCCCTCAATAGAGGCCTCTCTCTATTTGGCATGAGGTTTAAGGTGCAACGCTACCTATCCTTTGGCCCTGACACCCAGTATTCCATATGCCTTGCCTTTGGACACCACCCTACCCAGTGTACCGGTACTACCTACTGTGCTATCTGCACCCTGTAGCACCCTACCTACCTCCACGCTGGCGGCAGATCAGATTGCCCCACCACAGGCAAGCCCAGCCTCCATACCCTCATCAAATGCAAGAACTGCGGCGAACCACACCTAGCAACCTCCAAGGAGTGTGCAGCATACATCACGGCAAACCAGGTGGCTGCTGAGAGGCAGACTAAAGGCACTTAGGTTTCCTTTTACATGTACTTTCCTTTGTTATTTATGAGTCAGGCGGTTGGCAAGGTGGAGGATTTCCTATTGTTCATTATTGCGGATGGCTGTTGGCCTACTCAAAAGCTGCAAACATCGTTTAGGAGACGGGTGTAGTTGACGGGGATGGTTTCCTGTAAGGTAGTTGCCACTTCACAGCCGTAGGCTCCATAAGCGTAATGAGATATAATAATAATAATAAGTTTGCATATCCGGCAGATTTCTCACAAGCATATGTGAGGCGAAGCTATCTTAGTTAAGATTTAACAGTAGTTATCCAACGAATGGCAATAACGTAGATCAACGGATCTAAGAACTGTTATATCTGAATAAGATAGAGTTAAGAGGAGAAGAATCATTCCCCGCCGCTATCAGCTAACTGAGCATAAAGGAACATTACAGTTACCTATAAATAAGCATTTTTATCCTTGACCGACACAGCCCACGTGACTGCAGACCTTCTTGCCCAGCAGACAGCAATGTGGGCAGTTTGCCCCGGAGAGGTACAGTAGATGATTCTGGAGACGACCCAGCAGACCATCAGGGCAAAGGTGGAAAGCGCGCATGGCAAGAGAGAAGACCGCCGCCAGGGCATTCCAGACAACTGGGTAGCAGTAGCTGCGGAGCTACAGGGTACGACAACTGGCCAGACTCCATGATATCCCACCCTACGCGGTCTGACTCTCGATTACCTGTGCATAGGAGACCAGGTTGGGCCTCATGACAGCCAAAACGATTTGTAGGAAACTGACTTG
This sequence comes from Tuber indicum, assembly GCA_006112555.1. Taxonomy (NCBI): domain Eukaryota; kingdom Fungi; phylum Ascomycota; class Pezizomycetes; order Pezizales; family Tuberaceae; genus Tuber; species Tuber indicum. Next base: position 27,783 of record VBSK01000106.1, read on the forward strand.
TTTTTAGATATCCCCTATACCTCGGATGCATGTGTACTCAGCTTGCTGGATTCTGATTCTGGGAGTCTGAATGGCTTATTTAAGGTTACCGAAGGAAGGCGAGAGGACAACGTTACCAGCCCTACAGGATCTCAATGCCTCTCGCTTAGCTTTGAGAATTTGGCGGAAGGAGGAGCAGGCATGGCTGTGAGCTTTAGTGAAGCTAATGAGCATGTAATGGACATATAAAGTAGCAAAAATGGATTGAATTTCATTACGTGTAATAGGATGTGCCTGTTAGGCATAAAGAAAATGGACAGACCTCTCGGTAGGGTAACTGCGCACAGACCCTCATTTATCGAGAGCCTAACACCCCCTTCCGGCCCCGCTCTGGGGCCCGCACGTCCTTAGCGAGATTTCGAAGAGTTGCGTCCCATGACTAAAATGTCATCTCAATGAAGCCCACTTCATAACACCATATACGTCACTGCCGTCCGTCTGACCGGAAGCTGTTCACAGGATATATAAGAGGGCACCTCTGGGTACCTCTGAGAACATGCTCCGCGCCCCCTATTTTCCTGCCACATAGTTTAGCAACACCACGCTCAACTATCGTGAGCCCCTCCTCTTTCGGCCCCCTTTGGGGTCCCTCTCCTGCCCTCTGCCCCCTTGATGGCCTCTGCCTAGGGGCATGGTATCCTCTCTATCCTCTCCCGCCTTTGCTTCGCTTGTCTCCTGTTCGCTTGATGGGGGAGTTATCTGGGTTCGCCCAGTAGTCCCGTCTCGCTTCTGGACCCTCGCTTAGCTTTGGCACGGTCGGCTTCCTCTCTTCGTTTCCGGTCGGCGCTGGTGGTGGTGGACGCCCGTCTCCCCACTTTGCACGATCCCTGAGGGGGAACGCCTCGGCTAGTAACCTCGGGGTCTGTCTCCTGGTGAGACCTGGCCATACCCTCCTAGTCGTCTCGGTTCAAGTTGCGGTCGCCTTCCTCCCCTCGCCCTTCCCTTACCATTCCTCGCCGGTGGGATCCCCTCCACTAAGTGACGCTATCTCTCGGAGAACAAGGGACTACATGAGAGACGCGGTAATACGGCCTCGGTTCGGTTTTTACGGTCGGGTTATTCTGGGGCCCTTGGCCCTCCCTCCCTCCTACGTCGGGGCATCGGCTCGCATCCTACTGCCCACCCTCCTTGGCTGGCACCCTACTGCTCCTGGCTGGCACCCTACTGCTTCCGTCGTGAGCTGGCACCTTACTGCCACCTAAGCCTTTCGGGACGTGGGTGATGTTTTGGCCTCTTCGTCCCGGCCATCTTTCTGGGGGCCCTAGCCCTGGCCCCTTCCTCCGGTCAGTATTGCACTGCCACGGGCCGGTCGGATCTCTCCTCCTACGAACCTTTCCCCAATGGACTGGGGTCGCGCCACAAATCGGTGCCACTGCCTTGTTTACGGGGCCGATTAGGGTTAGCCTCCGGGCGGCCGGGTTTGCCTTGGGTCTGCCCGGTGGGTTGGATTTGGACTTTCTTTTGTGCCTTTGGGCTGGGATTTCCGGGGGGATTTTTTCTTGGGCTTCCTGCTTTTCCTGTTTTGGGTTTCTTTTGGGGCTTGGTTCGTCCGGGCTGTAGGAGGGGCTTGATTCGGGGCGAGATGTGCGGTTGGCTCCATACCAGAGGAGCTTGGGGTTCTTGATTTTTGCCTCAGACGGAGGAGGGATGCGCGTGTTTACAGGTTTTGTTTTTGCCATAGCTAGCGCTGCATGCAGGTTCTTGTACCTTAAACAATGAATATATGATATAAAAAAAAAAAAAAAAAAAAAAAAATGGGTACCTCTGAGAAGTGGAACGGAGGAAATCCGTCGTAGGCGCATTGAGTTATTAGGCTTCAAAGTTAGGCATCCTAACCATGGGCCGAAAGTAACGGGACGCTTTCGGTTCGAAAATCCGCAACTACTCCTACAGAGCCCCGGAGGCCATAGGAGATAGATATGACACCAATACCTATCTGAAGGCCGCTGTATGTTGGTTGGTCCTGGAAACAGGATCCCTCAAGAGGTGATTCTCTTTGAGGCGGGGCGGACCGAGGTGAAGCTGCTCAGACTCAGAAGACCTAATAGGCGGTAGACTTATGAGTGTTGGCACACTGTCTACATAGCCTGCATTATGCATAGGTACCCGACGCATATGCTGGCCACTATGTGAAATCAGAAGAGACTACTGGGACGATAGTCAGGACGACTGCAGTTTCAGACAGGAGTCTACTTGTCTCTATAAATCGAAGACCGGTCATTCGAGGATAATCACGCATCCGACGAGCAGACGGAAAAGAGTTTATGAGAACGAAGATGGTGTGTGAGAGTTCAGGGTCAAACGGTGTTCGCACTTGTTAAGACTATGAGACGTTAGCGTACAATCTTGGATAAAGTACTTAGTTATAGGAGGATTAGATGTAGTCCGCGAACACTCAGACTCGGGATATAAATATCGAAGTGCCTCCCAAGCTTTTAGACATCATCAAGCAATGGAGAAGAGACCTTAACAATATAACATTGTTTTACCTACGAATCTTTATTGAAACATTTTCCCCTTTCGATTAAGCGAGTTCTGAGTAGTCATAAACGAAAAGAACGATACCGAGCCTTCCTAGACAAATCTCCGTCTATTACGAAAGATTCAGGCCTAAGTCTTCTCAACAGTCATTTAGAGTCGGCTTCCGCCTAACAGTGCCACAAAATAGTGGGCGCATAGGAAATTGATAGTCACAATATGAGGACCTAAGAGAAAGGTAGTAAGAGCCATAAGGGTGTCATAGTGATCAGAGAGTAGTAAACATCATTAGGAGAATATTTAGAAGAGCAAACAATGTCAGGCGTAACATGGAGACAACATCGTAAATTGTTTACAGGGGTTAGATGTCATCAGGACTCGGTCATAATGTTACATAGTAGTATCTAGGGAGAAACAAGAGTGTCGAGATAGTGTGCAGATGCATTACAAATTGAGTGAAAATGTAGGGCGCAGGGAGCTAGGGAGGGAAAATATCATGGCATACACACCAGAAAGGAGCGCAACAGGGCAAGAAATGTAAAGACCAAGGTGACTGGATGTTGAGCCTGACATCAGGACATACGGCACCTGCCTCTAATATCATGAAAAATGAAATAGTATTCGGGTGTCGCCCGGAGGTAACAGCAAAAGCTTTCATGTAACAATAGCGTCAGCATAGTGCACCAGACATAGCCGAGGTGTAAAGGGAGTTCACCAGACATTATCAGGGTGCTCGAAACGCAAGGGCTCTGTGTAGGAATGGAGTTCGGACAAGGGATACGAAACGACATAGGTCAGGACGCGATGTCGATCCGACGTCCCATCTTGATTTGCAATTTGCATTTCAAGTGTCCTGTGCAGGAGGTGCAGGGGACTCCCGCGGCGTGAGTATAAACTTTCGCTGATATCCGGATACTGGGAATGCAAGGGCTCTGTGTTGGGATGGAGTTTGGACGCATAATACCAAATGACACAAGTTAGAATGTGATGTTGGATCAACGTCACATCCTGATTTGCAATTTGTATTCTTAGAGTCCAGTGCACCAGGCGCAGGGGATACCCGGGGTGTGTGTATACATTTTCATTGATATTTATCCACCCTCTTTACTATTCTTTCAAATCTCTCTCTTTTCTACCTAAGCTTCTCAACCTCCTTCCCAACTCCTCCTCATTTTCTGTATCCAACTCTCCATCCACCACTACTCCCTACATACTATCTCCCTCTCCACTCTTACCTACCAAAACACTCACCCCTACCTCCTCATCCTCGCACACTTTCCAATCACCCTTTCCACTCTCCCCCCACATACTGCTATCCAATATCATATCATCCTCCAATTGAACATTTTCATTTTCCCACTCTCCATCCACTCTAGCCAATCCCTTGTAAACCTTCCACCCCTCCCTCTTGTTGCCACCCAATATTACTTTACCCCTGCCGATAACTCCGAATTTCCTCTCATCTAATACCCTCTTGCTAACATGTCGCTCACTAATCCTAACGACTCTTTTTCCACATCCAGCTCCTTTCCCACTTTTTCCTTTCTTTCTAGCCTGGTATTCCTGCATAAGAACTAAATTCAAAGAAGAATCAATGTCCACTTCCTGAAGTGATGGTAGGCCACCATTAGTTAAATTCTTGATCATTGTAAAATGTAACAAGTTGTTATTCCTTTCACAAGGTAAATAGCGGTCGTCGTCCTTCTCAGGGTACTTTTTTTTTTTTTTTTATAACTTTTCAAGTATATTACTATATACGACTATGGGCTTTCTATGCACAACACGCGAGTCTGCCCTTAAAACCTACTACCCACTCCTAAACCAATCCACTACTCCTAATCAAACTCAACCTAATCTCCTTATTCCCTGAAATCTCCCTCAAACCACCTCTTCCTCCATTCCCTGCACCAACACCCTTGTCATTTGCAATTGATGACAAGGGCATTCTCAGCAAACCCTTCTCCTTTAAAGCTTTCAAATTAGCCCTCCTTCTTCTCTGCCTCAACCTGTCCACTTCCAATACCCTCAATCTTCTCCTCTCCTCTCTCTCCCTAGTCCGGGTACTTAAAAAATCTCCTAGTACCTGGATATGGCCTCACCTGTATTTATGGCTCCTGGCTTGTAGGGAAGTCACTCATTTATTTTGTTCTCAGTATTGCAGTTGGTTTGGCTTGTTGAGAATTCAAACCATATCAAATTGGATGTCAGAAAGGATAATTTGTACACAGATTTTTGTATGAAACTGTTTAAATGCAACTACTCTGGGTTTCAACTTTCTAGTATCCCCCTTTTTCCTAGAATTTCTCATATGTGAGATTCCCGAGATTCCGGGACGTATCCTTTTCTTGCACGATTTTTACTTCCATACCCGAGTACTCGTATTATAATTGACATCGCCATCTTCCCTTCCCTGGCATTCCGGTCAACATGGAGGAACTTGGTGAAGGACATGTTGATCTTATACTTTGTTTCACGACTTCTTTTACCTTCAGAGATCTTCATTATCTGGAATTGCTAGAATGTGCACCCCTTGAACCAACACATCGACATCCTTAGCAAGCTCTGGCCGAACTTGCCCAAACTTATACCACCAGCACACGCCTCTTGTAAGTAGTATTCCCAGGCCAGTTAAGTTAGTCACCTCCACGAACCATTTCGATAACACTGCAACAGGAGCTTCTATGTAGTCATTCTATCTCCCAGACATATCATACAAACCTCCCCCCTCACATTCACCGCCCTCATACCTTATCCCTCCTGCAGCCATCCTTCGGAATAGCGAAATAGCAAAGCAAGTAGTTATGGAAACAAAGCAAGGAATAAACCCGTCCCGAAAAACCCTATTCCTACCTTGACCGTTTACCCCAATGGCTGAACGAAGCCGAAAGATTATACCGGTATCCTCTATGAATGTAAATATAAACAATTGCGACCAGTTGGATATTCGAAGAAGGTGGAAAGAATCAATGTAATGAAAAAATGATATAAAAAAAAAGCGACAAGTGCTAGTATTAGCCCCTACCAATGCGTCACAACTTGGGATCAACGACCCCCAGAAACCAAGAGATTAACGCCCTCCATATGATAAAAAAATGCCCAGCAAATCAATCAATCTCGCCCATTCGTAGAGCTAGCAAAGCCCTGACATCGGTGACATACTGTAATGCTTGAAGCAAGGGAATCAGATGCAAAAGGTCGATATCGGTAGGGTCGTTAATCCACCCTTCAATCGGGATTGCGTTATCTGTATCACGAGAATTAACAGAATTCCGGATGCACCCAAAACGGCTCCCACAACGGCTCCGACACCGCTACTATACGCAATAAAAGTCACATGATTTGAACAAACCAACCTTCATGAAAAATATAACTCATAGGTGAATTGTCAATTATCATAACTTTAGACAGGTCTGGCTCCACGGCACTGATATCCTTGATGTAAGCACCACCACGTTGCGTGCAGTGTTGACGATAGTAACGGCCTTTGAAGTACTTTCGATTTTGCTCCAACCAATCTATGACTGGATCGGCATATTCTTGCACAGATGCTGTGAATATCACAAGGTTGTACCATTTACAGACCTGAATCATTACGCACCCACTATGTCAGACCCTGCCCACACTTACCATGGAATACTTAGAAAACATACCATTCGAAGAAACTCATCGCAGTAAGGGCGCTTGTGAACGTAATATAAGATCGCATGCTGGCGGTCGAGTTTGACCTCCACCATGTGACCGGAAGTCATCCTTCCCCCCTTGGCGAGTGAGTGGATTAATGTCTCGTCGAGATCCAAGATCAATGTCTTCGGAGAAGGATGGGAAGGGAGAAGTGGTTTGGTGGGTCCCGAGTTCCGTGGATACTTTGTAAGCCGCAGACTTGGGGATGGAGATGTTGGTGACTTCACAGATGTTGGTTTTGTAACTGTTGTGGATTCCTCATTATAAAGCCGGATACGAATTGATCTCCGGGGGACTATCTCGTCGATCAAGAAGGGACTGTCTCGATTAAAGGGTCTAGAGCGTAGATGGTGCGCTGGTGGTGTTGGATCCATGCCCGAATCACTTCCGTAATGGTGTAATACTTCCGAATCGCTCATTATTGCGGAAGTGTCGTCAAAACCGCTCTTCTCATAATCAGAGTATTCAGTAACCTGACCTTGAAACCCACCAAATGGCCCTAGTAATATTGCGGCGAAACGCTTGATCGGCAGGAGCGGAGAAAAGACACCATCGTCATTATACAAAAAGGATACCAGCCAGCCTCCCGAAGAAGACAATGTTGAGAAAAACCACCGGAATGCCCCTAGCCATGGTCCCAATAGCCACATCCCGTACCCTACAGATCGCTGGCCCTTGTCAAGTAATAAATCACCGTGTTCGTCCTCCTCGTAGTCTTCTGACCCATCTTCCTCTTCCACTTCTTCTTCGTCGCCATCTCCATCGTCATCATAACAAACGTTTTGCTTGGGGCCCCTCTTCGGCTGATACCCCCTATCCTCAAAAGACCTCAAAGAGCCAGAGCGCTGCCCACGGCGTAGAGGTTTAAAAGGATCTGTCCGTTGAGTGGCCGGCGGAGCCGTTGCTCCAATAACTTTGTCGACTCGAGACGAGAGTATGCTAAGGGAGTTCATGTTCGAGTTGAAAAGGCCATAGGACCAGAGGGGTGAACGGTTAGTACCACACAAAACCGAAAGCTTTTCCCTCTGCCCCTGGTCGATTTGTGCTGTGATCTGGGGTTGTCGCAAACCACCCTTTTTTCCGTATTTTTTGGTTCCGGAGGTTGACTAGCGGGAGACCGGTACCGGAGGAACTCAACGGGAGAGACAGAATGAAGCGCAGTGAAGGCAGGATCACAGGGCCAGTTTGGTATTCCAACAAATTCAAGCGCAACTGGGGTCTGATCGTCAAGGAAGTGTGAGGGCTGATGACCCCCAGGAAGATGCTGTCAAACGGAGAATGGTCTCTAGGAACCAAGTCGAGATGGCAGACCAACTCGGTGCCACTGGTTGTCACATGGAATGCCTCATGGCGCCAACCCCATGCCGTTCTAGGGACACTCTCCCACATGTCACTCGACCCGAATCGTGGACAATATAAACACCTACTGCCACATAGTCTATATTCAATGGTATTTTTAAGTCCGATGGGAATATGTTGGTTCCTAGCTCCATCCGGATTCCTTACGGTCAGTTGAAACAATGTCACTGCTCTAGGTAGACCCAGTCGACTATCCGAGCAGATTCTTTGGCATTAGAGAACATTGGATCTTTACAAAAATACTTTATTAGCTATCTTTACGACGTCCTAAAAGAAACATCGCCCGAGAAAAACAATGCAAGTCGTAGGTTTGGATTCCAGCCAAATGGCATGACAGGAAGCAAACTCGGGATCCAACTAGTTCCCCTTTAGAACCAGACCTCACGCTTTACGATACCCGTTCAATAAACAGCAAATCCGGCCGGCCACACAATTCTTATAGCCATAGCATAGAATCAAGAAAAAAAACGGGTTAAATGTGCTTCACCAAGAAATACAAAGATTGTAATCACGAACCTACAGCCTTGCATTACTTTTTGTCCAGCCCAATCAGTAGCAATAACAATGCAGGAATCGACACAACTTGCCCATCTACCTCCCAAAATTCCCTTGCTTAATCACAAAAGCTTCCAATGCAGCAATTGCTGCATAGAGCCTGTTCTCCGCCTCTGGGAAAACTAAACTCCTGGGGGAATAGAATACTTCATCGGTTACCTCTTCTGGTTTCCTAGGCAAGCAGTGCATGAACCTCCAGTCCTTATTCGCACCACCCCTCTCAGCGAGATCTAAAGATACTTGAAATCCAGCAAATTGTTTAAGCCTTATAACCTTCTCAGACTCTTGACCCATTGAGACCCAAGTGTCGGTCACAATAATGTGTGCCCCCTTAACCGCAGCCTCCGGCTCATGAGTGGTCACAATTGATGAACCCGACAGATGTGCTGCATTGCGCGCAAGCTGAAGCATATCTGGTGGGACTGGATAGGCAGATGGCGTAGCAATTGAAACGTTGATGCCACACTTTGCGCATGCAATTGAGAGGTCACAAAGAACGTTATTTGCATCGCCGACCCACGCGACCTTGATGCCTTTTGGTTCCGGGAATATTTCCGTTATTGTGAGGATATCGGCAACTGCTTGGAGAGGGTGGAATGCATCGGAGAGAGCATTAATGACAGGGACAGTGGATGTCTTTGATAACTCTACAACATCGGAATGAGACCCCACACGGGCAACCATGCAAGATACCATTGACGAGATGACCCTGGAGGTATCGGGAAGTGACTCATTAACCTATACACTGTTAGCGATCACATCAATCGGGGACGGGATGGGCGGGACAAACCCCCAACTGAATATCATCCTTTCCAAGGAACATCGGGTGACCCCCAAGATAAACCACAGCTGCCTCGGTAGACACTCTGGTCCTTGTTGAACGCTTGGAGAACATCATGGCAACAGTTCTGCCTGTTAACGCATCCTTCAGCGAAGGACTGGTCTGTCTAGCCTTAAATTCCTGCTTTGCTCTCCTAGCCTGGCCGACGAGTTTCACAAACTCCGATGATGTGAGGTCGTCGATAGAAAGTAAATGGCGAAGCGCATAGGGCGATGTTTGTGGAGCGGATACAGCTCCTGCTGGGTTCCCAACCCGGGAGGTGAGGATTGAGCGAGAAGAATTTCGAAACACATGGGGAAGTTGAGCTCCGCGAAAAATTGGAAATGTCATGATTGATAGGATGATGGATTGAGACACTAAAAGTGGCCATTTCCAGAGCTTTATGACGTGTGCCACAATTGATTATATAAAGTACTAGGGCAAAACGTTTAGTGGGTACAAGTACGAGTACTGTACGAGTACAGTCATGTCCGGAAAGTCTTCGCACCCCTCCACGGCAACCGTACTACCACAACCCAACATGATAAAAAATTCAAAAAAAATGTAGATAACTCAATTAAAGAAATGATAATAGTATAGCTAGTAAAGAATAAAAAAACATTTTACCATCTTGTATGGCCTCCATCTGCATCCAAAACAGCCTGAATTCTCTCAGGCATCCTATCTATCCAACTATCCAAAGTCCCTTGAGGAATTAACTCCCACTCCTCCTTTGCTGCCTCAAACAATTCAGCAGCACTATGGGGCCTTCTCTCAAGTCTGGAGAATCTCTTGGTAAGGGCTCTTTTGAGTAGAGCCCAGGTGTTCTCAATTGGATTAAGATCTGGTGAGTTGGGTGGCCAGGAGAGTTTTTTGTAACCACAGTCTGATTCCAATTTTCGATTTTCCTCACCACCATGCCAGGAAGCATTGTCTGCTGCTAGATAGATGTTGTCAGAAGGTCTATCCAGACCTTCTATAAAAGGGATGAGGTGGGGCTGGTGGATCTCAGTTGCATATTGGTGGGAATTGAGGCCAAGTCTGTCCCTTTTGCTGGTCCTTTCCTCCTCCCTCCTCTTCCTCACAAGAATTAACTCAGTCCTCCCCCCCTTCATGATTGCAGCATATACCCCAATGCTAGTCCTCCCAGACTTAAAGCTAGGCTTTAAGTTTTTTTCTTCCAGCTCTTCCCCAGGCCTAATTCTGACCTTTCTGCCAGTAGGATTTGGATCATAGATGATAGTAGCTTCATCCACAAAAACTACCCAATTCCATGCCCCTTTCCAGTTCATCTTTCTCCTAGCAAACTCCTTTCTCTTCTCCTTCTGTCCTTTCCTCCAGAAAGGCTTTTTTCTGGGTATCAGAAGCTTAAAACCAGCTTCAGATATGATCTTATCAACAGTGGTTTTTCCCAAACTAATATTGGCTTTTTTGGTAATGTCTCTTAATGCTAAATGAGGCTCAGCATCAATAATAGACTCTACTATCTTTTGTTTTTTGGTCTGTAATCTTGGTTGGTCTTCCAGCTCTTTTTGCATCATGAGTGTTTCCACTCCTAGCTTCAGCTCTTTTCACAATATAGTGAACAGTGGACTTGGAGATGCCTAGAGACTGAGAAATTTTATTATATCCCATATCAGTATGTCTATACAGGGTATATATTTGATTATTCAGGTCTTCTTTAGCTCTTCTAATATGTGGGGTGGTCATGGTAGAAGTAGTTGTTGTGGTGATCGCGTGTTGTGCAGTTATGATGCAGGGGTATGAAGACTTTCCAGACATGACTGTACTCATACAGTACTCATACACCAAAAGTGTCAATCTCAGCCACCCCCCTCACAATACAACGCTCATGAGATGCCGCCAAAACCTGGCTGTCCATCAGTCAGACAGAAAGCATGGAGGATATCAAAGAACCCTCAACTATTATGAAGGGGAGAGATTTTCATCTGAACCTGAGGCATCTGCAGCCATGTTTCATAGCTCTCCTTATGGTGCGCCATACAAAACCCCAGGTCACACCTTCAGAAGCCAACACCATCGTAAACTATGAACAGAACCATGATTCCCTACAACTCTGCTCCCTTAGGCTTGAAGATGATAAAGGTAGAAAGATCTAGTACTAGGATATATGACTAAGTAATAGGTCACTGTCGGCATGATATAGGATGACTCAGATAGGGCTATAAAGATAAAGCAGTCACACATCATGTTAGGGTTTAGCTATCAGTACATATCGGGTACGGAGAATGTCTATATAAAGAGACACCACCCACTAAGCTGGTGAGTATCACACATAGCACAAGAATACCTTTTCCTACTGAACCAGAACTTTGATCCTATCGATTGCTGTCAGAGGGAACAGTAAATATAACCCTCTAGCTGATAGAAAGATCTAGTGCGTTATCTTCTGCAGCATAAAGGATTATGAGTTTGAAAATGTCCATCTCAGGCACAACTTGGTGGAACGTCTGAGGCTCAGCATGACATTACATCTCAGTAGGACATCCTATTTTCCATTTAAGTTCTAGGGATCGGACAACAATGTAGTCATACCCAGATAATACGAACGAACCTGCGGGGAATTTACACTTTTGTCCGCATACTGATGGTCCTCATGATAAAACATTTCTTCCGAAACCTGGCTATGACGAACGAACTCTTGGCATTCCAGATAATGATATGGCACAAGTGACCCTCAATTCCAGCTCCGTCAGGGGTGTCAATGACCACCAAGAGGATATTATAGAAGTGAAATTATAATTATTAATATTGTAGGGAATTGATTTTACAGTACAGTACTCAAGTCAATATGTGCCGAAGTTCTGTCTCTTTGTTTTCTTTTGGATCTATCTGGCAGAAATGTATTAGGAAGTAGGCAGGTGACAAAGAGATGAGTACAACCCCAAAATTTCAACTTATCTTTCTAATCAATAAGACAATAGTGAAATTCCTAGTAGTAAAAAGAGATCATGAAAAAGAACAAGTATATATATAAATGGAAATAAGAGAAAATTAAAAAGAAGATCTAATACTCAGTTTAAGGCCTTTTCACTACATGAGCAGTTTGAGATAATTGAGTGTATAGAACTATGAATAAACCTGCTCCGATTAACTTGTACAAGTCCTCCAGTTCAGCCGGCTGCATTTATAGAACTGATCAGTGGAGGATATCCAGTGTCTGAATACATTACTAGATATTTGTGATTAGAATAGGGTTAGCTGACACTAGTATTTATCTCCTTAACTAGTGTAACAATGGAAAATTTGATGCCAACCCTGTTTATATTTTAAATACTGTTTAAGACAGAATTAGTCAGTAAATTCAGAACATCAATGATTCATAGATGTAGATAGTTCATAGCAGATAATTCCAAAACTCTCATCAAAATGCCATCCTGCAAGCCACTTCGTAAAATTTCCAACAATAGATGATTAGCGTCCAGCGTCCGTACTGTAAAGAAGCAAACCAGTGACTGACAAAAGACTGCCTGGAAGGCAGGAAGAGCAAAACCAATGGAGGGCATTCAGGTAGAAGTAAACAGTGGTATTGAGGATCAATTTGTACAGAACCCAGAAATTCCTGATACTTTCATTCCCCTCCAGTATCGTTTTGATCCTCATAGTGGGAGGTGTTATGATTCGAATTTGACATAGTAAGTTTCTTTATTATGAAATTGATTTATGAGTTTCTTTTGTTATAAGTTTGATGTACGTTATGATTTACTTTCACGCACATGACCTATTCAGAGGCATGTGACTATAAGAAGTGGCTATGCAATAAGGTTGACTGCAAGGCAGACTCGGTTGGAGTTTATGTTATGTTTCACGCACGTGACTTATTTAGAAGTCACGAGGGCTGCATAAGGAGGCGATGCCACGAGGCTGTGTGCAAGGCCGACTTGTTAGATTTATGTTATGTTTAATGTTAGGTTTTCACGCACATGCTCTATTCAGAGGTCATGGGGCTGTACGAGGGGGCTGCACAAGGCAGACTGGCAAGGCAGACTGCCCATGGTATGATTTGTAAGCGGGTTGAGGGAAGGACTATATAAAGAGACCTCCGGGGCGAGTTAGTAAATCAACGAACGTCTCCGCTACACCTCCGGTGATTGAAATCTCAACACCAAGGAATTCTCACCACTTTTCGCGCCTGGTCCTCCCCCTACGGGGGGGACTAGGCCATCATCTTTTATCTTTTTGCAACGGCAAAACTTCTCTCCTGCTTTCTCTCTTGAGGTCTACCCTCATAAGACCCCTCCTTACTCCTTCCTGGTGTCCTCGTCGCTGGGTCTCTCTCCTTCCCCGCTTTTGGTTTAGCCTCGCTTAGCATCAGCATGGTCGGGTTCCTCCTTTTTCCCTTCAACAGAGGGCTGGGAATACGGTTTGCGGTATGCGATTACATTGGATTCCTTCTCCTTTCCTCTGGTCGGTTCGGGTCAGTCCCTCTGCTGGGTCCGGGTTTTGTCCCGCTGGTGGGTACGGGTTAGTCCCATAGGCGGGGGGTGGGTGCTTGGTTTTCTCAACAGGCTATGGTCGAATTAGCCTCTCTCCTCCTCTGTGCCCTTTATGGTGGCTTTATCTACTATGGGCGCTGGGGATTAATGGAGACCGCCTAGTTGAGACACCAACACGTTTCCGATAGTTGTTTCGGCATCTGGGTCTGCCCCTCCCTCTTCCTCCCTCGGTTCGTTCGGCTGGTATCCTACTGCCACCCTCCTCGGCCGGCATCCTACTGCCACCCTCCTCGGCCGGCATCCTACTGCCATTCTTTTCAGCTAGCACCTGACTGCTCCCCCAGCTGGCACCTTACTGCCCCCCAGCTGGTACCCTACTACCATCTTTTTGGCCGGCACCCTACTGCCACCCGGCTAGCACCCTACTCCTCCCATGAGCTTGCACCTTACTGCTACCTCTCTCTGGGGGGCCTCAGCCCTGGCTCCTCTCCCTCCGATTGGTATTGCACTGTCTCTGGTCGATCAGTTTCCATCCTCGTCAAGTTTCCCCCTCGGTGGGGGTCGCGCCATTACTCGGTGCAACTGGTCCTTTCTTGGGCCCAATCTAGGGTTAGCTTTTTAGTGGCTGACCGTGCCATGGGCATGGTTTGGTGGGTATGGATTTGGTTTTCGTTTGTGCCTTCAGGCTGAGATTTCCAGGGGGATTATTCCTTGGGCTTCCTGCTTTTCCTGTTTTGGGTTTCTCTTGGGGCTTAGTTCGTCTGAGTTGTAAGAGGCGCTTGATTCGGGGCGAGATGTGCGGTTGGCTCCAAACCAGAGGGGCTTGGGGTTCTTGGTTTTTGCCTCAGACGGAGGAGGGATGCGTGTGTTTACAGGTTTTGTTTTTGCCATAGCTAGCGCTGCATGCAGGATCTTGTACCTTAAAACAACGAATATATGAGATAAAAAAAAAAAAAAAAAAAAAAAAAAAGAAGAGGGCGAGTTAGTAAGTCATCGACGGTCTCCGCTACACCTCCGGTAATTGAAATCTCAATACCACAGGAATTCTCACGATCTTTCGCTTCTGGTCCTCCCCCCTAAGGGGGGACTGGGCCATCACTTTTTATCCTTCTACCACGGTAGAACTTCTCTCCTGCCTTCTCTCTTGAGGTCTACCGTCTTGAGATCCTCCCTACTCCTTCCTGGCATCTCCGAATACTGGGCTCTCTACTTCCCCGCTTTTGCTTTAGCCTCGCTAAGCATTAGCATGGTCGGGTTTCTCCTTTTTCCTTACGACAGACGGCTGGGAACACGGCTTGCGGTACGCGATTACAATGGACTCCTTCTGATTTTCCCTGGTCGGTTCAGGTTAATCCCTCTGCTGGGTCTGGGTTTTGTCCCGCTGGTGGGTACGGGTCAGTCCCACGGTCCGGGTATCATGGTTGGTCTTCTCAACAGGCTAGAGTCGATTTCGCCATCCTCCTCCTCTCTAGCCGATACAGTTGCTTCGTCATCCATGGGCACTGGGGGCTTCAGGAGGCCGCCTAGTTCAGGCATGAACACGTATCTGATAGTTGCTTCGGCATTTGGCTTTACCCCTCCTCTCTCCTCTTCTTGGCTTGGTCGGCTGGTACCCTATTACCCCCCCCCCCTTAGGCCTGGCTGGTACCCTACTGCCCCTATCTTAAGCTAGCACCTTACTGCTCCCCTAGCTGGCACCTTACTGCCACCCGTTTTTTATTGGGGACCCAAGCCCTGGTCTCCCACCTCCGGTCAGTATTGTACTGTTTCAGGCCGGTCGGCACCATCCCTTCCTCCTTGGCTACTGCGGCTTTGCGGGGGCACACTGTTGGTAGAGTTCCTGGCCCCGGTATGCCCAGCTCCTACTTTGTTTGGGGGTCTTTGGGTTAGCCTCCGGGCGGCCAGGTCTGCTAGGGGCGTTCCTGGTAGGTATGAGTTTGGTTTCTTTTGTGGCAAGATATCCCGGGGGATTTTTCCTTGGGCTTCCTGCTTTTCTTGTTTCGGGTTTCTCTTAGAACTGAGTTCACTTGTATTGTAAGGATAGGCTTGATTCAGTGTGAGATGTGTGGTTGACTCCGTACCAGAGGGGCTTGGGGTTCTCGGTTTTTGCCTCAGACAGAGTAGGGATGCGTGTGTTTACGGTTTTGTTTCCGCCATAGCTAACGCTGCATGCGAGTTCTTATACCTCAACAACTAATATATAATATAAAAAAAAAAAAAAAAGAAAAAAAAAAATGTGCGAGTTAGTAAGTCACGCTCCGCGACCCCTATTTTCCTGACCACAACTTTCTTACACATCCTCAACACAATCGCGTCTAGTACGACCCCCTACTCTCACACATCTGCCCCCCTCTAGCTTAGGCTTCAAGTCTTCGCCTTGCGTCCCAATGTCTAACGTTGGTTCAGCCCACCCCTCCAGGGCGAGCTCTGCCACTCTGCCCCCCCCCACAGTCTATGCTATCCCAGTCCTCCTTCAGTCCCTTGAATCTGTCCTAGGAGACGCTTTCTCCTCAGTGTCACCTCTCATTTCCTCTGACCTTCTCAACCTCAGCGACGGTGTATCCATCATCATTCCCCTACTTGTCGCCACCCTTAACGGGGGGGCCTCCACCAACGAACGCATCAACCTCCTTTCCTCGAAGGTTCTTGAGCTGTCCGAACGCGTTTCTGCAACTCAGCCCCCTTCTCTGTCCTCACTCGCCCCTATAGAGTCAGCTCTACGCGATCAGTCGCATAGGCTCTCTCAGCCACCGCTCCCACGTCAGCAAGCTGTGGCCTCTCAGGTTCCGCCCCCTACCCGAAAGGGTAAGGAAGTCCTTCCTCCGGTCCCACCTCCCCCTACCAACACGGTACAACTTCCTGCCGTCCCACAGCCCCAAAGGTCCCCAGCCAATCTCCCCCTTTATGAGATAGGTGCAACAGTTAATGGCTATGACCTGGACACTCTCCGCTATGACACTAAGAGGCAAAAGTTATATGGCAATCCCGAGGCTTATGCCATAAAAAACACAAACTCGTGGGAGGCGCGCACCTTCCGTGATGGCAAATATCCCCACCTCTCTGAATGGATCCCTGGCAACATGGATCCATCCTAGCTCCGCCCCTCTCGCTCTTTTACTTAGGCTACAGCTACTGTTGCAAAGGGTAAGCCCAAAGGGACCAAACTGAAACCTCCTTCCGCCGCGCAAGTCGCATCAGTCAATATGGCCCCTCCTATTAAAGAGGCTCCTATCCTGCTCGCAGCTCAACGTCGTTACTTTACCCCTCGTTCTTCCCCTGCCCAACACCCTGAAGCCACTAGAGTAGCTGTGACGTTCCCTGATATTGCTGCTTCTGTCCTCTGTGAAGCCAACTGCCCTTTCCCTCTCTCTTTCTCGACCCAAGTCAACGACCGAGGCTCAATCACCCTCACCGTCCTCGACTCATACACTCCTGCCATTTCCTATACCTCTTACTACCAGGCCCTCACCAACTGACTTAACCAGGTTTCCCCGGTCGGTAACAATGCCTACCTCCCCATTTGCCCTGCCCCCAACAAGACCCAACAAGCGATCCACTCCCTCATCCTCGCCTACCTCCCAGTGGACGAGGAAGACCTCCTCTCCCTCCTCCAGAAGTTAGTCCATAACGCTGCTGGTGTCACCATTTTCTCCGCCCAATACCTCAACGGTGACTTGGACTCCAGGATGTCTAAGTCAACTACGTCCGTCATTGTCACCATTACTCCCGAGGACGTTAAGGTCATGGGAACCTCCATCCACCTCTTCTCCCGAAGACGCTGCGTTGAGCGAGCCTTATCCTCCAATGGCTTCACCCAGTTCCGCAACTGCTGGAAGTTCGGCCATCAGGTACCTACATATAAGCTCGATCACCCGATATGTCCAATCTGCTACCTCTTGCACACACGTTCGGCGCATCGCTGTCACAATCCCACTGGCCCCAAGGTGATCGCCATTGTCAAAAACAACCACAGTCTCCAAGACCCCCCCCATAACTTTACTCAACAACTACATCTCCTCCATTTTCCTCCACACAGAATCCTATTAAATAAACCACTTTAAACACTTCTACAACTTTTTAAAACTTTATTCCCACTTTTAACCCCATCTTGGCACACATCTTTCATTTTACCCCTATTTTTACCCCTGAAAATTGAACATCACCACATAACATCTGGAGATTGAGAGCTCCAGCTCTACAATTTTGACAGCTGCCTGCTGGAGCTACTCTGGAGCTTCTGTTAAATTTTCAGCTAAGTATCTCTCCTTTTCCATCTTCTGCTCCTCTTTGTACTTTTTTACCTAGTTTTTGTTATGATTTTCTTAAGTTCCTTCACCTTATTGGTTGCCTTGTCAACCACTATACCCCATTCTGCCTATTATTTTACTTAGCAATTTTTGCATTTTTGAAGCACTTATGCCTGCCCATCCTCCACTTTCTGGAGTGTCCTCCTCCCAAGTACCCTTAAATGATGCTAATACTTTGTATTCATCATCCCCCATTATACCCAGTACTCCACCTGGCAGACAACCTCCTCCTGTTTCTCTCACTGTCACCAGAGTTAGAGGACATAGGAGAAGCACTCCACTTTCTTCCTCTATTTCTCCCCCATTTCCCATCATGTCTACAATGAGTCCTCCTCCTCCTACCTCTGCTCAGAGGGATAGACCTGTTATTTTTGAAGGATTGCTCCATGATATTGTTAACCACAGATAAAGCCCTCAACAGAGGCCTCTCACTCTTTGGTAAAAGGTTTAAGGTGCAACGGTACCTTACCTTTGGTCCAGACACCCAGTGTTCCAGATGCCTAGCCTTTGGACACCACCCTACCCAGTGTACCGGCACTACCTACTGTGCAATCTGCACCCAGGAGCACCCTACCTACCTCCACACCTGCGGCAGATCTGATTGCCCCACCAAAGGCAAAGCCTGCATCCACACTACTATCAAATGCAAGAACTGCAACGAACCCCACATGGCAACCTCCAAGGAGTGTGCAACATACCTTGCGGCAAACCAGGTAGCTGCTGAGAGGCGGACAAAGGCTAATTAGGTTTCCTCTTACTTGTATTTCATTTGTTTTGTTTGTTAGGCTTAAGGCGGGTGGGAGTATTTCATTTGTAAAAGGGGTCGTTAGCGTTATGACAGGGGGTCCAATCAAAAGTTGCTACTAACATTTAGGAGACGGATATCAGGGACCAGGCGCGGGTGGCGTGCCATTTTGTATGTTAGTTGCCGCTTCATAGCCTCTGGCTCCATAAGCGTAATGAATTCTAATATAATAATAATAATAATAATCGCCTTTTTCAAAGAGGAATATAATACCTTGAGAACTGCCTACTCTGGCCTGAAGGATGCTTTCAAAGCTGTGGAAGCAAACCTCATGGTAGTGCAGGAGCGACACATTGAAGACACCAAAGACCTCAAGGCCAAAGTGGCAACCCTCACCTGCGAAATCGCGCACCTTGTTGCCCAACCACAACACAGCAATACCACCTTCGCGAACACACCACCCTCCCTTACCCAACAACCACAGCGAACCTGGGCCCAGAAGGCGGCCAGAAACCTCCACAGCAAGCACCCAGCATCCTCACGAAGCAAGACTGCCTCACCAGCAGTTTTGACAAAACGCGACCATACGATTGTCATTGAGAGAGATGGCACAGCACTCCCAGATGACATCAACACCCTTACCATCAGGAACGCTTTCAACACTGCAATCAAGAAGCCTCTTATTGCAACCATTGAGTTCACCCCAAATCACCATGTCCTCCTCCTTACCAAGGACCCCATCACGGCTGCCTAAGTCCTCAAAAAACACAGGACAGTAATTTAGGAAACAGCAAGAACCACTATACCCGCCGCCACTGGCCTCAGACAGGATGAAGTCTGGCACAAAGTTATCATCCACGGCATCCCCACCTCAGTCCCCTCCACTCCTGAACGATTCACCACAGTCAGAGCAGAAATTGTGGAATTCAACACTGACTTCCACCTTCCCCGCCCCCCCAGGTGGCTTACCACTGACGCCCAACGTACCAGTAAAACAGCATCCACAATGGTCATCACTATTGCTGGTAAGGACAACACTGACAAAGCCCTCAATAGAGGCCTCTCTCTATTTGGCAAGAGGTTTAAGGTGCAACGCTACCTATCCTTTGGCCCTGACACCCAATGTTCCAGATGCCTTGCCTTTGGACACCACCCTACCCAGCGTACCAGTACTACCTACTGTGCTATCAGCACCCTGTAGCACCCTACCTACCTCCTTACTTGCGGCAGATCAGATTGCCCCACCAAGGGCCAGCCCTGCCTCAATACCATCATCAAATGCAAGAACTGCGGCGAACCACACCTAGCAACCTCCAAGGAGTGTGTAGCATACATCACGTCAAACCAGGTGGCTGCTGAGAGGCGGACCAAGGGCACTTAGGTTTCCTTTTACGTCTACTTTCCTTTGTTATTTATGAGTTATGCTGTTGGCAAGGTGGAGGATTTCCTACCGTTCAGTGTGGCAGATGGCCGTTGGCCCACTCCAAAGCTGCAAACAATATTCAGGAGACTGGTGTAGTTATTATTATTATTATATTATCATTCATTACGCTTATGGAGCCAGAGGCTATGAATCGGCAACTAACATACAAAATGGTACGCCACCCACGCCTGGTCCCTGATATCTGTCTCCTAAATGTTAGTAGCAGCTTTTGATTGGACCCCCTGTCATAACGCTAACGACCCCTTTTACAAATAAAATCCTCCCACCCGCCTTAAGCCTAACAAATAAAACAAATGAAATACAAGTAAGAGGGAACCTAATTAGCCTTTGTCCGCCTCGGTAAGGTTCCTGGCTTGTGGTTAACTAATAGCGACGGGCAACGATACTTCTCTTCTTAATTCTTATCTCGTTTGATATAACAGTTCTTAAATCCGTTGATCTACGTCAACACCGTTCGTCGGATAACGCCTGTTAAATCTTAACTAAGATAGCTTCGTCTTATATAGGCTCGTGAGAAATGTGTCGGACTTGCAAACGTGATAAAGAGCGTAAAGATGTTTTATTCGTAAAGTAATAGGTAAGGAAATTACTTAGAACATTCAATCTAATTTATTTATCCACGTACCGCCGACTCCGGCATACGACGTGCCCGGGGCTGGAGGACCCCCCGGTTAACGCACCCCCAGTAACTACCACTATCTACAAACCCTCCAAACCTCCGACCCCGAACCTCCAACATGCCCGCGCCACGCCCAAACACGAACACTAAGTACAAAGCCATCAACGGTAAAGAAAGTTCTCCCCAAAGCGACACCGTAGACCCTCTGGTATGGGCCCAACCAAGCCAAGTAGCCGAAGCCACCAGGCCTCCTCGCGTAGCCGAAGCCGAGCAAGGTACCAGTCCCCCAGGTTCCCCGTACAAAAATCAAAATTCCACTACCGACATCTGAATATGACCCCGCAACCCATCCCCCACAGTAGAAACCCACCCGGGCGCCCCCACTCAATGATCTCGGGGCACCCCCAGCCGACGGCCATGGCCAAACACCCCCCCAAAATCCCATAAACAAATGAAACACCCAAAACCCATGCGCGAAGACCCAAAGGAAAGCCGACTTACTGAGCGAGGGCTCCCTAGCCGCGAGGGCTCAGTCATAGGCAAACACACGGAACGCGTCGCAAGAACCACAGCGCGCCCCACGTTGGCCACCAACCACGCCGCCCACGAGGGCTTCCTGACACCCAGGGTCAGGACAACCCCCACGGCACAACTCAGCCTCCGCCTCCGACAGCACTATTCCGCCGGGGCCTAGAGGTACCGGGCGCGCTCGGGCGCGCACCGGCGAGGGCGACGATTCATCAGAACCGGGGACAAGTGGCACAGGTGAGGTCTGGTCTTCTTGGACCCGGCGCTTCTTGTTTCTCCTCCTCTTCCCACCCCCAGGTGCAGGCCTACGGTCGGGGGTGGACGGGCCACCCTCAACACTACCCACCGCCACAGGAGGGGCGCCACCAGAGGCGCTTCCCCGACCAGCCACGGGCTCAGCCACAGAGGACTCAGACACCTGACCCCACGAAGGAGGCAATGCCACCGCAGCCGGCGTCACCACAGGGGCAACCACCCCACCCACCGAAGAGGACGCCTCTGCCACCGCACCCGACGAATCAGATGGGGGCCCACCCACACCACCCTCCGTGGAGGGTGGTGGTGGGATAACCGCCGGTGTAACAACTCCCCGCGGGAGCTCCTCTGCCAGTCCCTGAGAACTTTCAGGGTCCAGCCCATCCCCCACCGTAACGACCGTAGCAATCGAAGAGACCGAGGGCGTAGGCGACGAAGGAATAACCGTAGGAACTTCGGACACAGCCATCGTAGACATCAGGCCCTTAGTGAAAAAGACCTGAGAATTCAGGACGTCCGACAAGGCAGCGTTCTCCTTCTCAGCGCGATGAAGCCGCCGAGAAAGGACTGAGATGTGATGCCGAAGGCGAGAGACTTCGGCCTCCAGGGCGAAGTTCTTCTCGACTGCACGAGACAGAACCACCGACGAGCGCAAGGCGGACGCGGCGGAGGGGGGAGAGGCTCGCTAAGCCATAGCGACCGTAAAGAAGCGAGGCAAAAGGTGAGGAACTCGTAGATAGGCGAGATGAAGAACCGGGGTTCTTCAAACGAACGTAGGAGGAGGGAAAGCAACTATCGTGATAGAAGCTAAAGACTTGAAACTATCGCGAGATAGGAATCAAGGGCTCTGATTGGCCTGATGACTGTAGATTCGCTACCGAGGCGGACCGAAGATAGAAGTAAGGAAATTACTTAGAACAAAGCGTGAAGAGCCTATCTTCCTCGGTCGTATCGACCTCCTTATATAGTGCTCTTCCGCCAACCCTAACCCTGATGACTCACAAGTGTGAGCCTCGTGAAAAGCCTTACCAAAGTCATATGACCCAAATAAGTCATACGCGCGAGACCCATGACTCATAATTGAGTCATGTGCGAAACATAACAAATCATAACATAAACAAGTCATATGACTGAAGCGAGTCATATGCGCAAGACCCATGACTCATAATCGAGTCATGTGCGAAACATAACAAATCATAACATAAACAAGTCATATGACTCAAGCGAGTCATATGCGTAAGACCCGTGACTCATAATCGAGTCATGTGCGAAATCCTGAGCTACCTGTCACATCCGTGACATTAGCTCCCCCCTCCTTAAGCCTGAGTCCCATCAGGCTTCTATCTGTTTTCCCCTATTTTCACCAGGTCCCGTCCGTATGTGCGGACGGACCTTCGAAGTCGATGATACTTCGACTCCCAATCCCTGGCCCTCGTCCTCACTATTTCGAGCCTGAGGTTAGCCGTTTCGATCGTCCGCTGTTGTTGGGTGATCGTTTGTGTGTGTGCCGAAATTGTGGCTTCGGCCGTACCAAGTTGGCTTCGCAGTCCCAAGATTTGCCTTTGTAGGCTTTCGTAGTCGGGCTCAGTTTCGGCAGGGGAGTTTTGGGCTCCCCTCTCCACAGGTCATGTCCCCATGGCCTTGCAGTAGTCTCGGGCCAATTTCTTCCCGAGTGGCCTCCTGCTTCCATCCCTCTTCGGATGGTATCCTGCTTCGATTTTCGCTGCCTTATGTGCCTGGCACTGAATGCGATAGCATTCAGTCCATGGTTTTGCAGCAGGTTTGGGCCTTGGCCCTCCCTTTTTGTATTGATGCGGGAACCACCCGCTACCTTCCTTGTCCCTTAGGTGTACGGGACATCCGTCGTCGTAGCACACCGTCCAACTCATGACGTTGTGCTCTGCATTTTTCCGAGCTTCTTCCTCGAGTCTTGCGAGTTCTTCATCGGTCGGCCCCATATAGGAGTATTCGGGGCTGGTTGGGGTGACTGCTCGGGAGCAGTCGTCCCAGGCCTCATGGGGCTTCATTGGCGACTTAGCGCCTTCTTCGTTCTTGGGGTTGATTGTGATCGTTATCCCGGTGGGGCTTGTCGGGATAGCTTCGGTGGAAGAATTCGATGGTATCTTGAGCGTTGGTGAAGTTGCTCGCTGGATACCAGGTCTTATCGTGTTCGGGAGAATAACCAGTCCACTTGGCACGGTATTGGAGCTTTCCGTAGCGCAAGCGAGAATCGATTATCTCGTCGAGTTCGTATTCTGATTCTCCGTCTATTTCTAGCGGCGGAGGAGGAGTTATCGTTTGTGAGGGAAACTTGTTGTCGTTGTAGATTTCGAGTAGTGAGATGTGGAATGTGTTGTGTATTTTCATCGAGGGAGGGAGATCGAGCTTATATGCTCGATTCCCAATCCTTTCCGATATCCGAAATGGCCCGATTTTCTTGTAATCCAATTTCTTGGATGGTCTCATGGTCTTGATGTTGCGTGGTATCAACCACACCATATCTCCTGTTTGTAGGTTCGGATCGGGTCTTCGGTGCTTATCGTATTGTTCTTTCTGTCGTTGCTGTGCATAATCCATTTCATATCGTAATGTGTCGTGCAATTGACTCATCTCCGTCTTATCTGTTATCATTCCACCACTGACTCCGTTGCCGTTACAACCACAGCGAAAGAAAAAACCACACCAAATTTTTCGCCGAGCCCTCACCTCATTGGTCAACCACCAATTATCACCGCTTCACCCATCCTTTTTCCCCACTTTTACAGACAAATCATCCCACTTTATTTGTTATTCCATCACCCCTATCAACTGAGTCCCTCATACAACCCCCTTGATGTCGCGCAGACCCTTGGGCAAGGGTAGGGGTGGCAAGAACCCTCTTGCTAGCCCCTTTCACCTACCAGAATCCCACCAGACCAGAGGAACATCAATCCTCCCCACCTCGCCTGACGACACCCAGATGGAAGAGGATACCCCATCCCCTGTCCAAACAGTCGCACCCCCACCAGATTCAGAAGATGCCTGGGAAAAGGCAGTCAATGAACACGTCACCTATCTACAAGAGGAACTGCAAACCATGAAGACCTGCTACTGCGAACTCAAAGATACCCTCAAAGCCATGGAAGCACACATGCTAGTAGTGCAGGAACGACACATTACAGACACCAAAGACCTCCAAGCCAAAGTGGCAGCCCTTACCTCTCAAGTCGCACACCTTGTTGCTCAACCACAGCATAGCAACACCACCTTCGCGAACACCCAACCCCCTCCCACCCACCCACCACAGCAAACCTGGGCCCAGAAAGCGGCCAGGACCCTCCCTAGCAAGCCCCCAGCACACTCACCAAACAAAACTGCCACTACTCCAGTTTTGACCAAACGCGACCGTACGATTGTCATTGAGAGAGATGGCACCGCACTCCCTGACGACATCCACACCCTCACCATAAGGAACGCTTTCAACACTGCAATTAAGAGACCTCTTATTGCAACCATTGAGTTTACCCCAAACCACCATGTCCTTCTTCTCACTAAGGACAACATCACGGCTGCCCAAGTCCTCCAGCAACACAGAACAGCAATTGAGGAAACAGCAAGATCCACCATACCTGCCGCCACTGGCCTCAGACAAGATGAAGTTTGGCATAAGGTCATCATCCACGGCATCCCCACCTCAGTCCCCTCTACTCCTGAGGGGTTCCACACTGTCAAGTCAGAGATTGAGGAGTTCAACACTGGCATTCACCTTCCCCGCCCACCCAGGTGGCTCACCACAGACACCCAGCGCACAGGCAAAGCAGCATCTACCATGGTCATCACTATTGCCGGCAAAGACAGCACAGATAAAGCCCTCAACAGAGGCCTCTCACTCTTTGGTAAAAGATTTAAGGTCCAACGCTACCTCACCTTTGGCCCAGACACCCAGTGTTCCAGATGCCTTGCATTTGGTCACCACCCTACCCAGTGTACGGGCACTACCTACTGTGCAATCTGCACCCATGAGCACCCTACCTACCTTCACACTTGCGGCAGGTCTGATTGTCCCACCAAAGGCAAAGCCTGCATCCATACCACCATCAAGTGCAAGAACTGCAACGAACCTCACATGGCAACTTCCAAGGAGTGTGCAACATACCTGGCGGCAAACCAAGTGGCTGCTGAGAGGCGGACAAAGGCTAATTAGGTTTCCTCTTACTTGTATTTCATTTGTTTTATTTGTTAGGCTTAAGGCGGGTGGGAGGATTTCATTTGTAAAAGGGGTCGTTAGCGTTATGACAGGGGGTCCAATCAAAAGTTGCTACTAACATTTAGGAGACGGATATCAGGGACCAGGCGCGGGTGGCGTGCCATTTTGTATGTTAGTTGCCGCTTCATAGCCTCTGGCTCCATAAGCGTAATGAAGTATAATAATAATAATAATAATAATCATTCCACCACTCGTATGATTTGTGGCCTGACTTCTCGGATGTTGTCCATAATTGGCGAAGAAGGGTGTCGTGCCAATGGTTTCTTGTTTGCTGTTGTTATATGCAAATTCCGCCATGGGAAGTAGTTCCCGCCAATTATCTTGTTGATAATTGATGTATGCGCGGAGATATTGTTCCAATATTCCGTTTACCCTTTCGGTCTGTCCGTCTGTTTGTGGGTGAAAGGCAGTGCTTAGCCTGTTCCAGATTCCCATTTCTCCCGTTGCCTTTTTCCATGCGCCAGATGTGAATAGTGATCGTCGATCCGTGATGATGTTTTTTGGTAGTCCATGTAATCTAAAGATTTCGTGGAATATCGTTCGGATGAATGTTGCCGTTGTCATATCCTTTTTTACCGGAACAAAGTGACTCATTTTGCTCAGGCGATCCACCACCACCAAAATGGCGTTCCATCCTTCCGAATTCGGAAGGTCGGTAATAAAGTCCATGGTTATCATTTCCCATGGTTTTTCCGGAACTTCGTTTGATTTGAGCAATCCGTACGGCGCATGTTTGGCTGTTTTCGTCCTTTGACATATGTCGCAATTTTTGACGTATCTCTTGACGTCCTCGCGCAGTCCTGGCCAATAGAATGACCTCGTGATGAGTTCGGTTGTTTTAGCCGTTCCTCCGTGCCCCGATATCCGTGAATCGTGATGTTGTCGTATGATTCCCGTCCTTATTTCTTCTTTTTCCGGAATCCATTGCTTTCCGTCGTACCATAGTTGATTTTCTTTCCACTGGCATAAACCCAGTGCTATCCCCTTCATTTCTTTTCTTCCTTCTCCCAGCGCTTCCCTTATCGTTTTGATAGTTCCATCTTCTTTGCTTGCTTCCTGTATTCTTTCTTCGTTTCCCGTCGTAATTTCAACCATCTCCATCGCTTCGATCCTGTCTTTCTTGAAATATCTGTCGGCTGGTAGCAAAGTTTGGATTTTTCTGGTAATTCGTTCGTCGTTATCGTCTTGTGGTCTGTCGCTCGATATTCTTGTGAGAGCATCTGGTTTGCCCCCTTCCTTGCCTGGTCGGTATTCGATTTGG
This sequence comes from Tuber indicum, assembly GCA_006112555.1. NCBI lineage: Eukaryota > Fungi > Ascomycota > Pezizomycetes > Pezizales > Tuberaceae > Tuber > Tuber indicum. The sequence continues at coordinate 54,577 of VBSK01000106.1, forward strand.
AACTTGAACTGACTTAGTTGTTCCATCCATCGTAGTTGTCGATCATTTAGCACCTTGTCCTTCATGAACGGTACTAGGTTTTTGTGGTCTGATAGAACTTTCACGACACCTTTCGTGTCGCAAACGTATCGTCTCCACTCTTTCATTGCTTGAACTATTGCTAATAGTTCTTTGTCGTGAACGTCGTAGTTGCCTTCGACGGGTGTCATTTTCTTTGAACGGTAGGCGACCGGTCTCCACCTTCCGTCTTCGCATTTCTGTGAGAGTATCCCGGAACAGACGTATTTCGAGGGATCGGTTTCAATTACTAGTTCTTTATCGGGGTCGTAGTGAACTAGTAATGGGGCGCTCGTGAGTCGTTTCCTGATGCCGTCGAATGCTTTCTGTTCATGTTCGTTCCATCTCCATTTGGCATCATTCTTCGTTAGGTTATAGAGAGGTTTAGCAATCCTGCTGAACCCTTCTATGAACCTCGGATAGAAGTTGCAGAATCCAATGAAGCATTGAACATCCTTTCTCGTTCCTGGTGGTTTCCATTTCCATATGGCGTTTATTATTATTATTATTATTATAAATCATTAAGCTTGTAGAGCCTATGGCTATGAAGCTGAATAGAAAAATATAAGTGTAGTGCCTCCCACTACTGGTCCCAGATCCCATCTCCTAAATCCTGTTGTCTTCTTCTGATTGGGCCTCCTGCCTATTCCCTCCTATCCATCAACCTCCCCACCTGCCTCCCTCCATTCTAACCATCTCTCCTCCTCCCTCCTCTCCCATTCTCCTCCTTCTTGCACTCCCTCCTCTTCCCTCTCCCCTTCCTCCTCCCCTCTCCTTCCATTGCCAGAGCACTCTAATCCTTCCCATATCCCCAAATGCTCCTGCCTTGTTGCTGCTCCACATTCTCCTATAAACTTTCCCACAGCCAGCAGTCCAGCCTTGGATCCAAGCACATCAGGAAGGTAGAAGGTTTGAGCAACTTGTCTGAGATGGTGTCTGGATTGTTGATATTTGCTGCAGTACAGAAGAATGTGTTCTGGTGTTTGGAGTGCTGGTGTCTGTCTATCACAGGTACAGCTGGTTTGAACGTTCTCATCCAATCTAGACAGATAAGATTTGAAAGATCCATGGACAAGTCTGAGTTGTGTGACTGTTGCAAGTTGATGTCTAGACAGTTGGTAGAAGTGTGGTGGTGGTCTGAGTTTGGGGAGGTGGAAGTGGATGGACCTGAAGTGTCTACCTTTCCTGGTATCTGGCAGTTGAGTCCAGTACTGGTCCCAGGCAGGAAGGGTAGACTGCTTGATCTGTGTCTTCAATTTGGTCAATGAAAGGTAACTGTCCTGTGTGGGTTGGGGATACTCAGCTGCTTGTTTTGCTAAACTGTCAGCTTCATCATTGCCCTGAATACCTGTATGCCCAGGAACCCAGTGAAGATGAAGCTGTAGATCCAAGTCAGAGAGGAGTAGGTCCATGGTGAGCTGTTGAATCTGTTGTGAAACCTGTTGGCCTGGGTGAGGAGATAGGCTGTAGGAGTTGAGAATTGCTGCTTGGTTGTCTGTAAAGATCCAGATGTGCTTGAAAGATAGGCTGGTCCTTATTATTATTATTATAATTCATTACGCTTATGGAGCCAGAGGCTATGAAGCGGCAACTAACATACAAAATGGCACGCCACCCGCGCCTGGTCCCTGATATCCGTCTCCTAAATGTTAGTGGCAGCTTTTGATTGGACCCCCTGTCATAACGCTAACGACCCCTTTTACAAATAAAATCCTCCCACCCGCCTTAAGCCTAACAAATAAAACAAATGAAATACAAGTAAGAGGAAACCTAATTAGCCTTTGTCCGCCTCTCAGCAGCTACCTGGTTTGCCGCAAGGTATGTTGCACACTCCTTGGAGGTTGCCATGTGGGGTTCGTTGCAGTTCTTGCATTTGATGATGGTATGGAGACATGGTTTGCCTTTGGTGGGACAATCTGATCTGCCGCAAGTGTGGAGGTAGGTAGGGTGCTCCAAGGTGCAAATAGCACAGTAGGTAGTACCGGTACACTGGGTGGGGTGGTGTCCAAAGGCAAGGCATCTGGAACACTGGGTGTCAGGGCCAAAGGAAAGGTAGCGTTGAACCTTAAACCTCTTGCCAAAGAGAGAGAGGCCTCTATTGAGGGCTTTATCCGTGTTGTCCTTACCAGCAATAGTGATAACCATTGTGGAAGCCGCTTTGCCGGTACGTTGGGATTCAGTGGTGAGCCACCTGGGGGGGCGGGGAAGGTGAATGCCAGTGTTGAACTCCTCAATCTCTGACTTGACTGTGTTGAATCCTTCAGGAGTAGAGGGGACAGTGGTGGGGATGCCGTGGATGATGACCTTATGCCAGACTTCATCCTGTCTGAGGCCAGTGGCGGCAGGTATGGTGGATCTTGCTGTTTCCTCAATTGCTGTTCTGTGTTGTTTGAGGACTTGGGCAGCCGTGATGTTGTCCTTGGTAAGGAGGAGGACATGGTGGTTTGGGGTGAACTCAATGGTTGCAATAAGAGGCTTCTTAATTGCAGTGTTGAAAGCGTTCCTTATGGTGAGTGTGTTGATGTCGTCAGGGAGTGCTGTGCCATCTCTCTCAATGACAATCGTACGGTCGCGTTTGGTCAAAACTGGAGAAGTGGCAGTTTTGTTTGGTGAGTGTGCTGGGGGCTTGCTAGGGAGGGTTCTGGCCGCTTTCTGGGCCCAGGTTTGCTGTGGTGGCTGGGTGGGAGGGGGTTGGGTGTTCGCGAAGGTGGTGTTGCTATGATGTGGTTGAGCAACAAGGTGCGCGACTTGAGAGGTAAGGGCTGCCACTTTGGCTTGAAGGTCTTTGGTGTCTGTAATGTGTCGTTCCTGCACTACTAGCATGTGTGCTTCCATGGCTTTGAGGGTATCTTTGAGTTCGCAGTAGCAGGTCTTCATGGTTTGTAGTTCCTCTTGTAGATAGGTGACGTGTTCATTGACTGCCTTTTCCCAGGCATCTTCTGAATCTGGTGGGGGTGCGACTGTCTGGACAGGGGAAGGGGTATCCTCTTCCATCTGTGTGTCGTCAGGCGAGGTGGGGAGGATTGATGTTCCTCTGGTCTGGTGGGATTCTGGTAGGTGAAAGGGGCTGGCAAGAGGGTTCTTGCCACCCCTACCCTTGCCCAAGGGTCTGCGCGACATCAAGGGGGTTGTATGAGGGACTCAGTTGATAGGGGTGATGGAATAACAAATAAAGTGGGATGATTTGTCTGTAAAAGTGGGGAAGAAGGATGGGTGAAGCGGTGATAATTGGTGGTTGACCAATGAGGTGAGGGCTCGGCGAAAAATTTGGTGTGGTTTTTTCTTTCGCTGTGGTTGTAACGGCAACGGAGTCTATAGGCTGGTCCTGCTTGCTTCTGTGAGTGCTCTGGCAATACCTACCAATTCCCCATCATAAACCTTCATATCCAACCCAAGTCCCACACTCCACCTGCCCACAATCTTTCCACCATGCATCATAACCACTCCTGCTCCTACTCCTCCACTCTCCAGTTCACTTCCATCTGTGTAGAGAATCAGGTTGTCTCCATTGTTGATCTGGTTGAATAGGATCTTATGTTGTCTGGCTGCTGCTTCTTTGTCTTCAGGGCTGATAAAGATGTCTAATCTGGGATATTGGTCTGGTAGGATGGTGTGCCATGGTGGTTGCAAGATAGGATGGCATTGCTCAAGTTTCTTGCCTGCTGGTAGGTAGTTACTTAAAGTGTTCAAAACTCTAATCAGTTGGGTGGGAAACTTAGCTTGCTGGGAATGGGAAATCCTCCAATCTGGATTCACATTACCATATAGTTCATGTTGGGAGTTAAAGGTAATTTGATCTCTGAATCTGAATACTGGAGTTGTGGTACAGTCTGAATCTGAGGAGTAGGAGGTAGAGGAGCTTGGAGGATAGCTTTGTTGTAATGTTGATGGATATGAGTTAGGTGTTCTTTGTCTGACTGGATGATCTGGTAGCATCTGTAACACCCTGTAAGCATATCTCTTACAAAGTCTGTCAAGTCTTAAGGGAACAGGAAGTGTAGAAGCCTCAATCTCCAGAGCAGCTGTTGGTGAAGTTCTGAAAGCTCCTAGTATTCTCCTATTAGCTTCTGCTTGTAACTTCTCCAACTTATTAGCAAGTCCTATCTGTCCCTTCCACCAGAGTTCTGCTCCATAGTCAGCAATTGGGGTGATAGAAGTGTAGTATAGTTGCCTCATTGCTGCTGCTGATAGTCCCCATTCTGAGTTGGATAGTCTTGAGATCATGTTTAGTGCCCTGGTTGCTGCTGCTGTCTTTTGTTGTACATGGTGGTTGAATAATAGTTTCCTGTCCAGCCATACTCCTAACCATCTGAGGTATGTTGAAGGATAAATGACTGTACCATGGGGTAGGATGACTGGTATGTTGTTAGTATTGGAAAAAGGCTTGTTATGGAAGTGCATAAGCTCAGTCTTAGGATCATCAAATACTGTGACATTGTTAGCTGCCCACCTCCATGCCCTCCTGGCTGCTCTCTCCAATGACTTGGAGTTAGCAGCTTCAGAGGGTCCTGTTACTATAAGTGCAACATCATCAATATAGGAAGGAGATCTTAGCTGAGGGGTGAGAACACTGGGTCCTAGATCCTTAAACAAGTTGGATAAGTAAAAGAGAAACAAGATTGGTGAGATTGGTGAGCCTTGTGGAATGCCTGTCTTGATTGATTGAAGTGGTTGCCTCTGTCCATCAAATACTAAGCCAAGTTGTCTGTCTGTAAGGAAGGTGTCTATCCATGAAAGAACAGGAGTGGGAAAACCTAAAGTCTGTAAAACCAAGAGTAGCTGTGTTCTGGAGACATGATCAAAAGCACCTTTAACATCAATAAATAGAGCTGAGAGTACTTTACCATTACACCTTGCCTGCTGCACATCATGTACCAAAGCCATAACTGCATCAATGGCACTTCTCCCAGCTCTTCCTCCCATCTGTTCACTGTGTAGAAGTCCATAGGTCTCTGCCATGTAGGATAGCCTGTTAGCCATAATCTTCTCAGAGATCTTACCTAAACAGTTTAGCAAAGAAATTGGTCTGTAAGCTTTGGGGACTGTATAATCTGGTTTGTTTGGTTTTCTGATTATGGCTCCAGTTGCCTCTCTCCAGCAGTGTGGGTGATAACCTATTTTCAGCAGTAATTTGAACAGTGCAGTAAGTGGTCTAGGAATTGCCTGATATACATGCCTTAAGCAAAGAAAGTTGATTCCATCAGGGCCAGGTGCTTTATAAGGAGCAGACTTGAAGATTGCATCCTTCACCTCAGAGTCAGTAACTTCAGGCCAAGGGAAAGACTTATCTGCTGGAGTATCTTCTATGTTGAAGTGAGATTGGCTGGGTGGTGGGTCTGGGAACATGCAAGTTGTGAACATCTGACATTTCTCCTCAAAGTCAGTAGCAAACTGTCCATTTAGAGAAAGTGTAGGAGTTTTCAAGGACATTGTAGGTCTGGTATACTTAGCTGCTGTGAAAATGTCTTGACCTTGGGCAGTTTGCAGAAAAGATTTCCAACACTGACTCTTAGTTTCTCTGATTCTTGCAAAGTATGAGTTCCTAGCTCTCTTATAGTCAGTATGGTAGTATTCCTGTCTGTCAGATTTCCACTTCCTATGCTTTCTAGCCATATCCTGCCTCAGATTAGTTAACTCAGAAGTCCACCACCTCTTGGATCTAGAACAGGGTTTGCTGAGAGGAATATGGTGGTTAAGAGAATCTAGTATAGAGTTTTTGAGTATGAGTGCTGCTTGATCCAATGCATCAGTAGTACCAGATATCAGATATGAGTTGAAGGAAGATGAAGTCTTAGCCATTAATTGTTGTAGAGTGGATTCAAAAGAATTCCAATCTGCTTTTTGCCAGTTGAATTTATTGCTCATAGGACTGGGAACTAAGCTGTCAGCATCAAGTACTAGAGAGAATCTTACCACTTCATGATCACTCCCTGTATGAGCATCTTCATCCACTGCCCAGTCCACTACTCTTTCATATATGTCTTGTGTTGCCAGTGTCAGATCTAATATTGAGCTTCCAGTTCCTTGTCTGTAGTTGTATGTGGAGATATCAGGATGGTTGACTAGATCACAGTTGTTAGCCCTAAACCAATCTACCAGGACCTCACCTCTAATTTCTTTCTGAACTGCTGAATTCCATAAGCTGTGGTGGGCATTGAAGTCCCCACAGAGGATGGAATGTTGAGGGATTTGTAGCTGGTGCAGAGTTCTGTCCATAGTGTAGATTGGCCTAGAGTCAGGTGTCAGCTTTTTCCTTTCATTATAGATATTCCATAAGGTAAACTTCTCTTTTCCTGCAAGAATTTGAATTGGAAGCACATCACCATCTAGGTGAGGAAGAAGGTCAGATCTGTAAGTGCAAAGAATGTCAAGTCTAGATTTGCTAACATAGGCAGCAGTTCTAGGTCTCTCATTATCAGTAGTATCAGGGAGAAAAGATTCAAATGAAGGGTGGGAGTAAGGAGTGCCATCAGAGGCCAGCCAGGGCTCCTGAACAAGAACAATATCTGCTGTACCATTAGTGTAGTGAAGGAGAGAGGTCAATACTTCATATGTCTTTGCACAGTTGTGCTGGATAATAGTAAGTGGTTTGCCTCTCATAATGAATGGGAAGGGTTGTCAGTTGATGGGAGTTCTGGTTTGTTAGTTAAGTTCCTGTAAACCTCACATCTCAGGTCAGTAGATTTGTGAGAGCCCTCACAGTTAGCACACTTGAACTGAGAGTGGAGACATTCCTTAGTAGACTTGCAGGTAGCACATCTGTGAAGGTTGGTAGAATGGTCTCCTGCACACAGTTGGCACCTGGTAGGATGTCTGCAAGTTCTCTGATGGTGTCCAAACTTCTGACAGTTCCTGCACTGGGTAGTGGGTCTGATGTCAACAAACTCTGAAGTCTTGACTGAAGTTCCTGCTATCACAAGTTGGTTTCTTAGTGCATATTTCAATTCTCTCAGAGTTTTAAAGGAAAGAACAAGGGAGGAGTGCAACTTTCCTACTCTAGCCTCTGGTCTGGTTAGCCATCTTGGAGGGGCAGCAAGCTGAATGTCTGTATTTTAGGCTTCAATGTCCTCCTTGAAAGCCATCATCTGTTTCTCCTCACTATCTGCTACAATCATGTCAGTAGCAACAGAGTGGGCCACCAGCTTGTACCATCTTTCCCTGATGACCACCTCCTGCAGTCCTGGAATCAGTTGACTCCAAACACTTTCCTTCTCCTTGAGTTCAGCAGCAGTGTTACCTGGCTTCACCTCAATTACTATGTTATTATTGACTGAGAGTCTAACAAGAACAACAGTAATATTCAGTTTGGCCTGGTTCAGAGCATGGTTGATTGACTCTCTGATCTGGAGTGGGTTGAAGTTGGTAGGAGTAGTGGTAGGCTTGAGAATAAGTGTTCTCTCTGGCTCTGGAGTGGGCTCTGGGCGCTTTTTTGAGGCTTTGGTAGTATTGGAAGTAGTAGTAGGGGTAGAAGTAGTCTGTTCAACCATGTTAGCCCAAGTCTTCTTTGGAGGTTGGGGAATAGGAGTAGAAGAAGGAGGAGATGTGAGTTGGTCAAGTCTAGTTAGAATATGGGTTAAGGTCTTCTCCTGTTTAGATAGCCTAGCTTCAATTGCCTCTGGAATAGGAGAAGAGGTTGTTGACTGTAAAGGAGCTGCATCAGGAATGTGATTATCAGGATAGCTGCTAATGGAAAGGAGTAAGTGGTTGAGAAAGTCCTCTTCAGGTGCTGTGAAAAGTCCTTGGTGTTCCTTTATGTGGTTAACAATATCATGGAGCAATCCTTCAAAAATAACAAGTCTATCCCTCTGAGCAGAGGTAGGAGGAGGAGGACTCATTGTAGACATGGTGGGAAATGGGGGAGAAATAGAGGAAGAAAGTGGAGTGCTTCTCCTATGTCCTCTAACTCTGGTGACAGTGAGAGAAACAGGAGGAGGTTGTCTGCCAGGTGGAGTACTGGGTATAATGGGGGATGATGAATACAAAGTATTAGCATCATTTAAGGGTACTTGAGAGGAGGACACTCCAGAAAGTGGAGGATGGGCAGGCATAAGTGCTTCAAAAATGCGAAAATTGCTAAGTAAAATAATAGGCAGAAGGGGGTATAGTAGTTGACAAGGCAACCAACAAGGGGAAGGAACTTAAGAAAATCACAACAAAAACTAGGTAAAAAAAGTACAAAGAGGAGCAGAAGATGGAAAAGGAGAGACACTTAGCTGAAAATTTAACAGAAGCTCCAGAGTAGCTCCAGCAGGCAGCTGGCAAAATTGTAGAGCTGGAGCTCTCAATCTCGAGAAGTTATATGGTGATGTTCAATTTTCAGGGGTAAAAATAGGGGTAAAATGAAAGATGTGTGCCAAGATGGGGTTAAAAGTGGGAATAAAGTTTTAAAAAGTTGTAGAAGTGTTTAAAGTGGTTTATTTAACAGGATTCTGTGTGGAGGAAAATGGGGGAGATGTAGTTGTTGAGTAAAGTTATGGGGGGGGTCTTGGAGACTGTGGTTGTTCCCCATATGGCGTTTGTTTTGACTGGGTCCACTTTGACTCCTTGTCTGTTGATGATGAATCCCAAGTATTCTGTTTCCTCCTTATGGAATTCGCATTTTGTTGGCTTGATCTTCATTCCGGATTCCTGGATGCATTCCATCACTTCTCTAACATCTCTGATGTGTTGCTCCAGGTTATCGGAATAGATGAGTACATGTTCTAGATAGACGATGCAGCATCTGTCGAGGAACCGACTCAGTATTTGGTTGATCCATCGTTGAAAAGCCGCGGGTGCATTGGTTAGCCCGAAAGGCATAACCAGGTATTCGTACATTCCGTATTTGGATGCGAAAGTGGTTTTCCATTCGTCTCCCTTTTTGATTCGGACGTTGTGGTACGCATCCTTGATGTCGAGTTTGGTGAAATATTGTGCTGTTCTTAACCGATCCAGGGCTTCTCCTATCAGGGGTAGCGGGTATCGGTCCTTCTTCGTGAGCGAATTGAGTGCTCGGTAGTCCACACACAGCCTTAGTTTTCCGTCCTTCTTTTTGATGAACATTATGGGTGATCCCCATGCTCCTTTCGTTTCCCTGATCCATCCTCGGTCCAGATTGGTTTCGATGTATTGTCTTAACTCTTCTAACTCGTGTTCGCTGAGGGCATATAACTTTTTCCATGGTATATGTTGTGTTCGTTTTCCGTCTTTGTCTAATTCGAGATCGATCGCCAGGTCTACCCCGTGTCGATGCGGGGGTAGTTCTGTTGCGTTGTCTTATTTGAATAAATCGTGGAACTTGTGATACTGTTTGGGTATAGTATCCCTCCAGTCTTGATGCTTTCGTTGTTGTTTGTCTCGCATGGCCAGTTCCGTGCTGATGTTGATCTTGGCCCATTCTAGGTCTTTCGTGGTGAAGTTCCATCGGAGCATGCAAGTGTACGCTCCTTCCTTATATTCTTCGCGAAATTCCTCAGCTGTTATTTCGCATATCTGAATCTTGTCTTGTTGGCTCTCGGTAGCCTCGTATTGGTCCGTTGACTCAAAACCTTGATTCCCTCTTGTCGTGTTATCGAGGTCGTTAACTTCTTGAAGCTCTTCGTTGTTGATCTTTTCGATGATCAATTGAGCAATTCGATCTCCTTTTGAGATCTTATACTCCTTATGATTCAGGTTGGCCAAGACCACCTTTATCTCACCAGTATAGTCGGCATCGATTACCCCGGCGTTGACTATTAGTTTTTGTTTCACCGATAGTCCACTCCGGGGTGTGATCCGACCATAGGTGCTGTCCGGTAGTCCGATGGCTATTCCTGTTCTTATCGTGGCTTGTTCCTTTGCTGGAATCGTGGTATCTTCGTTTGCATACAGGTCGTGTCCTGCTGCCTTTGTTGACCCTCTAAGAGGTATCCGCGCCTCCGGGTCCATCTTCTTGACAAGAACCTCTTGGTTCTTGTTCTTCTTCTTTTTCTGTCCGTTGACAGATATCTTGGCCTCTTCATATCTCGCCTTGAGGCTTTCGTATTCGACTTCGACTTCAGGGGTTCCGTACACGGTTGGTGGGTCTTGTGGGCATTCCTTCTCGCATAATCCGCTTGCGAAGGTTACCTTATTCTACGTCCAATCCGTGTCCGGGTTGTGTTTCTTGAGCCAGGGCATTCCTAGCACGATCTCGTGATTTTTGAGATTTGCCACTTGGAAGGTTGCCATTTCCCTATGGTTTCCAGTTTCCATAGGTACTTGTGCGATATGGGTGATAGCTCCCATTGCACTCGGATTCCCATCCGCTAGGTAAATCGTCCTTTTCTTATTCGTGTTCTTCGTTCTGATTCTGTGTTTGTCACAGATTCCTTTGTCGATGAAGTCCTCAGTTGCTCCTGAGTCTATCAATGCGAATATCTCGATCGTATCTTGCTGGTTGACTTGTAGTTTCGTTTTGACCATTAACTGGTCTCCGTGTGTTTCCATTGATTCCGTTTGCAGTGCCGCGTATGTATTCGATAACTTGATGGGTTTCAGCTGATCCTTGTCCCTCAGACCATCTATTGCTGGGGACCGTCGTCTTTTTCTGATTGGTCATCTCCTTCGTCCATGGATATCTCCCTCAGGTTCGTTCTTCTTGGAAATTGTTGGAACCTTTGCGTGGTGAAAGGTTTCTTCATCTGTGTGCCATTTCCATTCGATCTTGGCCTTCCGCAATCCTTGATTCCGTGTCCTTTGATTCCGTAATAGAAACAAAGGTTGTCCCTTTTTCTTCGGTCGTATACGCCTTGAGGGATGTCGAGCCGTCCTTTCTTCCTTGTGCCGTCCAACTCCATGGGTTCCCCTCTGTCGTCTTGTTCTTGTCTTTTCCAGGTTCCGTCCTGGTTCCTTGGTGATGTGTATGTCTTATTGGTCGTGACTGGTGGGTGACAATTTCGTTCTGCTGCTTTGCACTGGTTTATCCAGTTCTCCTGGTCTATTGCCCAGACTGCTAATTCCGTTGCCGAAGTCAACTTTTTCGGCATGTGTATCATAGCATCGCAATAGATCTTCTTCAATCCTCGAGTGAACCATCTTCCAGCTGTCGTGTCGTCGACGTTGGCGTCTTGCATGAGTAGCCTGAACTCATACCAGTATTCGGTTACGCCACGATTTCCCTGTTCAGCCACTTCGAACTTGTTCCTCGCTTCTTGTTCTCTGTCAAGGTCGTTGAACTGTAGGGCGAACTCGGTACGAAATTCATCCCAATTTCTCCAAGGTCTTTCGATAGTTCCTTCTGTATACGGTCGTATCCAAGCCAGTGCCGTTCCTTCTGACAACGTGCAGGTGTAGAGGATTTTCTCTTGGTCGTATCCGATAGTCCATCCTACCGCTTCGAAATAATTGTCGATTTAGACATTAAAGTTGCGTAGTTTGTTTCGTTCCCCCCCATATCTGGGTGGTGCCTTGACCTTTGGCTGTTGCATTATTATTATTATTATACTTCATTACGCTTATGGAGCCAGAGGCTATGAAGCGGCAACTAACATACAAAATGGCACGCCACCCGCGCCTGGTCCCTGATATCCGTCTCCTAAATGTTAGTAGCAACTTTTGATTGGACCCCCTGTCATAACGCTAACGACCCCTTTTACAAATGAAATCCTCCCACCCGCCTTAAGCCTAACAAATAAAACAAATGAAATACAAGTAAGAGGAAACCTAATTAGCCTTTGTCCGCCTCTCAGCAGCCACTTGGTTTGCCGCCAGGTATGTTGCACACTCCTTGGAAGTTGCCATGTGAGGTTCGTTGCAGTTCTTGCACTTGATGGTGGTATGGATGCAGGCTTTGCCTTTGGTGGGACAATCAGACCTGCCGCAAGTGTGAAGGTAGGTAGGGTGCTCATGGGTGCAGATTGCACAGTAGGTAGTGCCCGTACACTGGGTAGGGTGGTGACCAAATGCAAGGCATCTGGAACACTGGGTGTCTGGGCCAAAGGTGAGGTAGCGTTGGACCTTAAACCTTTTACCAAAGAGTGAGAGGCCTCTGTTGAGGGCTTTATCTGTGCTGTCTTTGCCGGCAATAGTGATGACCATGGTAGATGCTGCTTTGCCTGTGCGTTGGGTGTCTGTGGTGAGCCACCTGGGTGGGCGGGGAAGGTGAATGCCAGTGTTGAACTCCTCAATCTCTGACTTGACAGTGTGGAACCCCTTAGGAGTAGAGGGGACTGAGGTGGGGATGCCGTGGATGATGACCTTATGCCAAACTTCATCTTGTCTGAGGCCAGTGGCGGCAGGTATGGTGGATCTTGCTGTTTCCTCAATTGCTGTTCTGTGTTGCTTGAGGACTTGGGCAGCCGTGATGTTGTCCTTAGTGAGAAGAAGGACATGGTGGTTTGGGGTAAACTCAATGGTTGCAATAAGAGGTCTCTTAATTGCAGTGTTGAAAGCGTTCCTTATGGTGAGGGTGTGGATGTCGTCAGGGAGTGCTGTGCCATCTCTCTCAATGACAATCGTACAGTCGCGTTTGGTCAAAACTGGAGTAGTGGCAGTTTTGTTTGGTGAGTGTGCTGGGGGCTTGCTAGGGAGGGTCCTGGCCGCTTTCTGGGCCCAGGTTTGCTGTGGTGGGTGGGTGGGAGGAGGTTCGGTGTTCGCGAAGGTGGTGTTGCTATGCTGTGGTTGAGCAACAAGGTGTGCGACTTGAGAGGTAAGGGCTGCCACTTTGGCTTGGAGGTCTTTGGTGTCTGTAATGTGTCGTTCCTGCACTACTAGCATGTGTGCTTCCATGGCTTTGAGGGTATCTTTGAGTTCGCAGTAGCAGGTCTTCATGGTTTGTAGTTCCTCTTGTAGATAGGTGACGTGTTCATTGACTGCCTTTTCCCAGGCATCTTCTGAATCTGGTGGGAGTGCGACTGTTTGGACAGGGGAAGGGGTATCCTCTTCCATGTGGGTGTCGTCAGGCGAGGTGGGGAGGATTGATGTTCCTCTGGTCTGGTGGGATTCTGGTAGGTGAAAGGGGCTAGCAAGAGGGTTCTTGCCACCCCTACCCTTGCCCAAGGGTCTGCGCGACATCAAGGGGGTTGTATGAGGGACTCAGTTGATAGGGGTGATGGAATAACAAATAAAGTGGGATGATTTGTCTGTAAAAGTGGGGAAAAAGGATGGGTGAAGCGGTGATAATTGGTGGTTGACCAATGAGGTGAGGGCTCGGCGAAAAATTTGGTGTGGTTTTTTCTTTCGTTGTGGTTGTAACGGCAACGGAGTCTTTAGCCAGCCAGTAATTAATATGAGCCAACATATTGAGGAAATGGTTGAACCGATATACAAGCACCCGCAGGTCCTGACTGGAGGCCACTATCCCATTCAACAACCTGATTGCCCCCCATGGCGCATCACCAAACCCAATCCACTCAGTCTTCAGTGCACTGAAGTCCAAGCCACGACCTCTAGCAACACGCCGGCAGTCTTCCAACACCATCGGCGCGGCCCAAACCGCCCCCTCCACCGAGTCTGCAGCAACACAGATCGCACCATCATCCACATAGGACACCACAACGGTCCGGACAGAAGGCCCATAGCGAAGGCGAGGCTCCATGATATCGGCAATGTAACAACCGAACAGAAATGGAGACAAAGGAGAGCCCTGAGGTACACCCTTGGTGATGTAGAATCGCTGTGATATCTTCCCATTAAAGCAGAATCTAACCACACGCCCAGACATCCACCGACGGATCCACCAATTGAGAGAAGGCGAGCAGCCCCTAGCAGCCAGGAAATCACAGACAAGGCCGCGATCAAGTTTGTCAAAACCACCCTCCACATCCATCGAAATGAGCAAACGCTTAAGATGGGAGTTGGCCTTTAGGAACTTGTACACAACCGAGATCGCATCATGACAACCCCGTCTAGTCCTGGAACCAAACTGGGTTTTGCCAAGCGTCAGTTGAGTTTCCAGCCTTTTCAGGACAATGCGTTCCAGCACTTTAGCAAACACCGGAAGCAACGCAATCATCCTCCATGCCTTCACCACGTCGTACCGTGGCTTTGCGGCCTTTTGGATAAGGACCACTTCACCCACATGCAGGGCAGGGTCAGCCACCGCCAAAGAAGAGGCCACCATGTTGTCGAAAGCCACAGGGGAGCGAGCACAGACAAACCGCAAAAAGGGGTAAGTCATCCTGTCATGGCCCGGGCCAGTATCCGACGGGGAAGCCTTGAGGGCCCTAACCACCTCCGATTCTGAAAGGTCATCAAAGGCATCAGATCGCGTCACGCCAATCATCTCCCCCGTTTCAGCAGGGGCCAACTGCGCCGCGATCAGGGAGGCCATCGTCCCGTGATCCCCATAGTGGATACCATCTTCCCCAAGCATGGGAGGCAACGTCCGCCTCATCTCTAACCTGTCAATAGCCCGGAACACCTCCGGGTCCTTGAGTGCTGCAAACTCCTTCCCCAACCGCTCAGTCCTGGCATCAACCATAGCTGCCCGATAGACCCTCCTGGCCACGGAATATGCTTCATGGTCGCCAGACCGCCTCAACCGTCTCACATCCCTCTTCATCACCCCCAGCTCCTCCGTCCACCATCCCACAGTCCTGCCCCTCACTGCGGGGCCCCTCAACCCCCATACAATACCCGCCATGGACTGGTAACTCAATCCATCACCCAGTCCATCAAGACTCCTTTGCCGTTACAACCTCAGCGAAAGAAAAAACCACACCAAATTTTTCGCTGAGCCCTCACCTCATTGGTCAACCACCAATTATCACCGCTTCACCCATCCCTCTTCCCCGCTTTTACGGACAAATCATCCCACTTTATTTGTTGTTCCATCACCTCTATCAACTGAGTCCCTCATACAACCCCCTTGATGTCACGCAGACCCTTGGGCAAGGGTAGGAGTGGCAAGAACCCTCTTGCTAGCCCCTTTCACCTACCAGAATCCCACCAGACAAGAGGAACATCAATCCTCCCCACCTCCCCTGACGACACCCAGATGGAAGAGGATACCCCTTCCCCTGTCCAGACAGTCGCACCCCCACGAGATTCAGAAGAGGCCTGGGAAAAGGCAGTCAATGAACACGTCACCTATCTACAAGAGGAACTACAAACCATGAAGACCTGCTACTGCGAACTCAAAGATACCCTCAAAGCCATGGAAGCACACATGCTAGTAGTGCAGGAACGACACATTACAGACACCAAAGACCTCCAAGCCAAAGTGGCAGCCCTTACTTCTCAAGTCGCACACCTTGTTGCTCAACCACAGCATAGCAACACCACCTTCGCGAACACCAAACCCCCTCCCACCCACCCACCACAGCAAACCTGGGCCCAGAAAGCGGCCAGGACCCTCCCTAGCAAGCCTCCAGCACACTCACCAAACAAAACTGCCACGACTCCAGTTTTGACCAAACGCGACCGTACGATTGTCATTGAGAGAGATGGCACAGCACTCCCTGACGACATCCACACCCTCACCATAAGGAACGCTTTCAACACTGCAATTAAGAGACCTCTTATTGCAACCATTGAGTTTACCCCAAACCACCATGTCCTTCTTCTCACTAAGGACAACATCACGGCTGCCCAAGTCCTCAAGCAACACAGAACAGCAATTGAGGAAACAGCAAGATCCACCATACCTGCCGCCACTGGCCTCAGACAAGATGAAGTTTGGCATAAGGTCATCATCCACGGCATCCCCACCTCAGTCCCCTCTACTCCTGAGGGGTTCCACACTGTCAAGTCAGAGATTGAGGAGTTCAACACTGTCATTCACCTTCCCCGCCCACCCAGGTGGCTCACCACAGACACCCAACGCACAGGCAAAGCAGCATCTACCATGGTCATCACTATTGCCGGCAAAGACAGCACAGATAAAGCCCTCAACAGAGGCCTCTCACTCTTTGGTAAAAGGTTTAAGGTCCAACGCTACCTCACCTTTGGCCCAGACAGCCAGTGTTCCAGATGCCTTGCATTTGGTCACCACCCTACCCAGTGTACGGGCACTACCTACTGTGCAATCTGTACCCATGAGCACCCTACCTACCTTCACACTTGCGGCAGGTCTGATTGTCCCACCAAAGGCAAAGCCTGCATCCATACCACCATCAAGTGCAAGAACTGCAACAAACCTCACATGGCAACTTCCAAGGAGTGTGCAACATACCTGGCGGCAAACCAAGTGGCTGCTGAGAGGCGGACAAAGGCTAATTAGGTTTCCTCTTACTTGTATTTCATTTGTTTTATTTGTTAGGCTTAAGGCGGGTGGGAGGATTTCATTTGTAAAAGGGGTCGTTAGCGTTATGACAGGGGGTCCAATCAAAAGTTGCTACTAACATTTAGGAGACGGATATCAGGGACCAGGCGCGGGTGGCGTGCCATTTTGTATGTTAGTTGCCGCTTCATAGCCTCTGGCTCCATAAGCGTAATGAATTATAGTAATAATAATAATTGCCCAAGGGTCTGCGTTACATCAAGGGGGTTGTATGAGGAACTCAGTTGATAGGGGTGATGGAACAACAAATAAAGTGGGATGATTGGTCTGTAAAAGTGGGGAAGAGGGATGGGTGAAGCGGTGATAATTGGTGGTTGACCAATGAGGTGAGGGCTCGGCGAAAAATTTGGTGTGGTTTTTTCTTTCGCTGTGGTTGTAACGGCAACGGAGTCTTAGAAGTACCACTTGTTCAGAAATGGCCAAGTTTTTAGTAAAAAGAAGATATTGCAGCCGGAGGCTTGGAAAACACTGGCTTACCAGGTTCCTCAACCGCAACACAGAACTCTCCTCTAAGATTACTGCAAGGCTGGAAAGGCAAAGAGCTTTTGCAGAAAATCCAATAGTAATTAAGGACTATTTTTCCAAGGTATATCTATCTATAAACTCATAATGTATGTGCTAAATGAATTTTTAGCTACAACGAGTCATTAAGTCCCATGATATACTACCTGAAAATATGTATAATATGGATGAAAAGGGATTTATGATGGGGGTAGCTGTACGATGCAGGGTTATCTGCCGGAAAGGGAGACGAAATCCACGGTTGACTCATAATGGAATCCTTGAATGGGTTACGGTAATTGCAAGTGTTTCGGCCAGAGGAGTAGCATTACCTCCTATGGTACTTAATAATGGAGCAGGATACTATAAAGGATGGTATACAAGTCTTACAAAAACAGAAGTCGCTACATTTGGATATTCCCCAAAAGGATGGACTGATAATTTTTTGGGAATGGAGTGGCTTCAAAAGAAATTGAGGTTTATTCAACTCCATTATTATTATTATATCTCATTACGCTTATGGAGCCTACGGCTATGAAGTGGCAACTACCTTACAGGAAACCATCCCCGTCAACTGCACCCGTCTCCTAGATGATGTTTGCAACTTTTAAGTGGGCCAATGGCCATCCGCCATAATGAACAATAGGAAATCCTCCACCTTGCCAACCGCCTAACCCATAAATAACAAAGGAAAGTACATGTAAACGGAAACCTAAGTGCCCTTGGTCCGCCTCTCAGCAGCTACCTGGTTTGCCGTGATGTATGCTGCACACTCCTTGGAGGTTGCTAGGTGTAGTTCGCCGCAGTTCTTGCATTTGATGATGGTATGGAGGCAGGGCTTGCCTTTGGTGGGGCAATCTGATCTGCCGCAAGCGTGGAGGTAGGTAGGGTGCTCCAGGGTGCAGATAGTACAGTAGGCAGTACCGGTACACTGGGTAGGGTGGAGTCCAAAGGCAAGGCATCTGGAACACTGGGTGTCAGGGCCAAAGGTTAGGTATCGTTGCACCTTAAACCTCTTGCCAAATAGAGAGAGGCCTCTATTGAGGGCTTTGTCGGTGTTGTCCTTGCCAGCAATAGTGATGGCCATTGTGGATGCTGCTTTGCTGGTACGTTGGGCGTCAGTGGTAAGCCACCTGGGAGGGCGGGGAAGGTGGACGCCAGTGTTGAATTCCTCAATTTCTGCTTTGACTGTGTTGAATCCTTCAGGAGTAGAGGGGACTGAGGTGGGGATGCCGTGGACGATAACTTTGTGCCAGACTTCATCCTTTCTGAGGCCAGTGGCGGCAGGTATAGTGGTTCTTGATGTTTCCTCAATTGCTGTTCTGTGTTGTTTGAGGACTTGGGCAGCCGTGATGTTGTCCTTGGTAAGGAGGAGGACATGGTGGTTTGGGGTGAACTCAATGGTTGCAATTAGAGGCTTCTTAATTGCAGTGTTGAAAGCGTTTCTGATAGTGAGGGTGTTGATGTCATCTGGGAGTGCTGTGCCATCTCTCTCAATGACAATCGTACGGTCGCGTTTTGTCAAAATTGCTTGGTGAGGCAGTCTTGCTTGGTGAGGATGCTGGGGGCTTGCTGGGGAGGGTTCTGGCCGCTTTCTGGGCCCAGGTTTGCTGTGGTTGTTGGGTAAGGGGGGGTGGTGGTGTGTTCGCGAAGGTGGTATTGCTGTGTTGTGGTTGGGTAACCAGGTGCGCGACTTGGGAGGTGAAGGCTGCCACTTTGGCTTTGAGGTCTTTGGTGTCTTCAATGTGTCGCTCCTGTACTACCATCAGGTGTGCTTCCATAGCTTTGAAAGCATCCTTCAGGCCAGAGTAGGCAGTTCTCAAGGTATTGTACTCCTCTTTGAAAAAGGCGATGTTCTCATTGATTGCCTTTTCCCAGGCATCCTCTGAGTCTTGTGGGGGGGCGACAGTCTGGACTGGGGAAGGAATGTCTTCCTCCATTTGAGTATCGTCAGGCGAGGTGGGGAGGATTGATGTTCCTCTGGTCTGGTGGGATTCTGGTTGGTGAAAAGGGCTGGCAAGAGGGTTCTTGCCACCTCTACCCTTGCCTAAGGGTCTGCGCGACATCAAGGGAGTTGTATGAGGGACTCAGTTGATAGGGGTGATGAAATAACAAATAAATTGGGATGATTTGTCTGTAAAAGTGGAGAATACAGGGGGGTGAAGTGGTGATAACTGGTGGTTGACCAATGACGTGAGGGCTTGGCGAAAAATTTGGTGTGGTTTTTTCTTTCGCTGTGGTTGTAACGGCAGCGGAGTCTTTATTCAACTCCAGTGTATGTTACTCTTATTAAAATTTATATTATCTATAACTTACGTCTAGTCTGCTAAATACAATTGCATATAGAGCTGAGGATAATTGGCGATTGCTAATAATTGGTGGGCATGTATCTCATGTTACATGGGAGTTTTTTGACTATTGTCTTCACCGAAAGATAGTTCCTTTTTGTCTGCCCCCACACTCTACCCACGTGCTACAACCTTTAGATATAGGGCTATTTAGCCCCTTGCAACGTCATAATAGCAATATTCTTGATGAAGCAATGGAGGGAACCTTTGATACTGGTATAAATAAGGTTACCTTTCTTAAGTATGCACTCTTTCTACTAATTTTTACTATTATTACATTACTCTGACTATTATTTTTACTACTGACAGGTACTTATTTAAAGCAAGAAAGCGTACTTATACAAAAAATAATATTGAAGCTGCCTGGAAGGCAGCTGGAATTCATCCCTTCAATCCACGCCGGGTTTTACCAGCAAAGTCATCCTCACTACCCATACGCCAATTTGTCGTTCCTGGTCCGACGGCACTCCGCACAACTCAAATGGCGAGATCTACTACCAAGGAAGCCCTTAAGCTAGTAAAGGGCACATCTGAAAGTGCTCCAAAACTCCAGTCGCTTATTCGGAAAATGGAACATAGGCTACCGCACTCCCTAACAGAAAAGGAACTCTGCGATCATTTTCATGATAAGTTCCGCCAATCTATTGCTCAAAAATCCCTAACCAATTATGGAGACAGAAAAAGGCTTTCTAAGGCTAGAGTTATTACTACACAAGAGGTAGTAGAGCTTAGAGAGGCAAGGGAAGTAGCTTATAAGGATAAAGCTGCTAAGGTAGCTGCGAGGAAAGCCAAGGCAATAGTAAAGGATGAATGTCTCCAGTCCTGCATCAAAAATACACCTACCAGTCCTCCAGTACGGTCCAAAAAACAGGTTCTAATATCTGACGAGGTTACCGTTCATACTTTTGAGGAAGATCTCTGGGTTGATGAAGTTACTGAGGCTATTGGGGATCTGGGAATAGACAGGAAGGGAGAGCAGAGTAGGGGTATTGGTTTTATGAACCGGGCACCTTTACCAGCACGGAAACGGGTCAATAAAGCTCGGGAAAGGGTACAAAAATATCGAGATACTGATTCTCTTTAGATACATTTCTATTCTTTATTTTTTACTTTTTTTCTTTAGTGGTTTTCTTATGGTTTTCTGTGGTTAGAGGAGGGCTGCAACTCTGCACGGCCCCGGAGCGGAATCCCTCTCTTGGGCGGTTTCCCCGTGCGATATGTTATCGTAAAAACCGCCAATGGGTAGTAATAGGATACTGCTCACCATATTTGAAATCTATTACATATATATATGTGCTCCTCTATTCTGATAATTAACTATCTTTCAAAATCAGGCCTTAATTGAGTAAAAGCTGAAGCTTAATAATATCAAGTTTTACTATTTTGTTTGTCCAACTCTATTGTTGATTTATCTTTTCTTGGTTTTAAAAAAGATTACTTCAAGGCTCTCACAATCTTGGAATCCATTTTTCCATAAGCAGCTACTGTTACACGCTTGACTAACCAATTTTGAATGATTCATTATCCCATAATATCATAACCTCCAACTTAGTCAATTGTGTGTAATATAAGTTTGCCTTATATGATAAGTCATATATCTTGTTTTCTGTATAAGCTATTTGTACTTTACCTTATTAAAGGAAATTTGATACTCACCATTAACTGCAGGTTTCTTACGACTCCGTTGCCGTTACAACCACAGCGAAAGAGAAAACCACACCAAATTTTTCGCCGAGCCCCCACCTCATTGGTCAACCACCAATTCTCACCACTTCACCTGCCCCTTTTCCCCACTTTTACAGACAAATCATCCCACTTTATTTGTTATTTCATCACCCCTATCAACAGGGTCCCTCATACACCCTTGATGTCGTCTTTACGACGTCTGGGCAAGGGCAGGGGTGGCAAAAACCCTCTTGCCAGCCTCTTCCACCTACCAGAATCGCACCAAACTAGAGGAACATCAATCCTCCCCACCTCTCCAGACGACACCCAGATGGAAGAAGACGTTCCTTCCCCTGTCCAGACTGTCGCCCCTCCACCTGCTACAGAAGATGCCTGGGAACAGGCAGTCAACCAACATGTCACCTATCTACAAGAAGAGCTACAAACCATGAAGACCTGCTACTGCGAACTCAAGGATACATTCAAAGCTATGGAAGCGCACATGCTGGTAGTTCAGGAACGACACATTGCAGACACCAAAGACCTCCAAGCCAAAGTGGCAGCCCTCACCTCCCAAGTCACACACCTTGTTGCCCAGCCCCAGCGTAGCAACACTACCTTTGCGAACACCCACCCCCCTACCACCCAACCAGCACAGCAAACCTGGGCCCAGAAAGCGGCCAGAAACCTCCCAGCAAGCCTAAAGCAACCTCTCCCAGCAAGACTGCCACAGCTGCAGCTTTGACCAAACGCGACCGTACGATTGTCATTGAGAGAGATGGCACAGCACTCCCAGATGACATCAACGCCCTTACCATACGAAACTCCTTCAACACTGCAATTAGGAAGCCTCTTGTTGCAACAATTGAGTTCACCCCAAACCACCATGTCCTTCTTCTCACTAAGGACAACATCACGGCTGCCCAAGTCCTCAAGCAACACAGAACAGCAATTGAGGAAACAGCAAGATCCACCATACCTGCCGCCACTGGCCTCAGACAAGATGAAGTTTGGCATAAGGTCATCATCCACGGCATCCCCACCTCAGTCCCCTCTACTCCTGAGGGGTTCAACACAGTCAAGTCAGAGATTGAAGAGTTCAACACTGGCATCCACCTCCCCCGCCCACCCAGGTGGCTCACCACAGACACCCAACGCACAGGCAAAGCAGCATCCACCATGGTTATCACTATTGCCGGCAAAGACAACACAGACAAAGCCCTCAACAGAGGCCTCTCACTCTTTGGTAAAAGGTTTAAGGTCCAACGCTACCTCATCTTTGGTCCAGATACCCAGTGTTCCAGATGCCTTGCATTTGGTCACCACCCTACCCAGTGTACGGGCACTACCTACTGTGCAATCTGCACCCATGAGCACCCTACCTACCTTCACACTTGCGGCAGGTCTGATTGTCCCACCAAAGGCAAAGCCTGCATCCATACCACCATCAAGTGCAAGAACTGCAACGAACCTCACATGGCAACTTCCAAGAAGTGTGCAACGTACCTGGCGGCAAACCAAGTGGCTGCTGAGAGGCGGACAAGGGCTAATTAGGTTTCCTCTAACTTGTATTTCATTTGTTTTATTTGTTAGGCTTAAGGCGGGTGGGAGGATTTCATTTGTAAAAGGGGTCGTTAGCGTTATTACAGGGGGTCCGATCAAAAGCTGCTACTAACATTTAGGAGACAAATATCTGGGACCAGGAGCGGGTGGCGTGCCATTTTGTATGTTAGTTGCCGCTTCATAGCCTCTGGCTCCATAAGCGTAATGAATTATAATAATAATGATAATGCAGGTTTCTTACCTGTTATTCCTTCTCCTTCCTTCTCCTTTCAGTGACATTTATAATTATAATGCATCACCCAGGTAATAGTTCAATATATGGAAGACCTGTTATCTATTCATTTAACTGATGTGGCCTTGGTTACATTATTATGGGCAAGTTAGAAATCTTATACCCTTATCTCTTTGACTGGTGTAACAAATGGAAAATTTGATGGCAGTTTGAAACATGCTAAATAATACAAAAAGTGTGCAAGTGATATCAAAGAAAGCGAGAAATACAGTTAACGCATACCAGCTAAAGGGCCAAGATTCTTAGCATATGTCTTAAATAACCAAAAAAAAAAAAAAAAAAAAAAGGAAGAATGAGTAAGAGAAAGAAGAAAAAAGGAAGAAGAGAAATATGTTATTGGAAGTGAAAAGCATCAAAGCAATTTAATTTACAAAATATAAGAAAGTAAATAGAGCAAGTAAAGTGAATCTAATAATGCTGGTGTTTAATAAGCCAGCAAAATACACATGAAGAACGCTTTCCCAGAGTTAAATGAAGGAGTTCATGCTCGGAAACCTGGAGTGACTAGAGGAAGGTTCTGGTTGTATTTGCTGGCGTATAGTACCTGAATTTTACACTTGTAGGTTCAGCATACTCAGGGAACAGGAGTGGATTGTTTTCAACCTGTGTATAAATGAGTAGTAAGTTCAATCCAGAAGGTAAGGTGGGGAGGTGTTTGGCTTTTCTAGTTGATTTAGGATAAAAGAATTAACAATAGATGTATCAACAAGCTAAAAGAAGAGGGGAAGCCAGTTGTGAAGTGCTTTGAGCTAAGTAGGATGTGAAGAGTAGAGCTGATCAGCAATATCAACTCCATTCATATTGTTGTTATAATCGTTAACTACAGCAGGAATAGGAAACACCTAGGAGTCTTAACCAGCTGCAAACACACCACAAGTAGTAGCTGTAATTGTACTAGTATAGTAAGACTTTTTCTGTTTACAGCTAATATATGCTGTCATTTCATAAATTGTTATAAGAAAATGAACAGATCCACTATCCTCCCATTGCAAAGCGAGGACTAGATATCTATCTGACCCAACCTGAACACCATAAAGGCGATTCCAGGGAAGGCCTGGGTAGGAATTGTGAAGGTCTGGTAGGAAGATGTTCTTGTTTTGGTAATCTGTACTACAAGTACTAATATTCAAGCTCTGGAGAACTTGAAAAAGAGAAATATTGGAGAAGAAATTATCCACAAAGATATTGAACAGGTCTGATATAGAAGATCATGTAGCAGCAAATAGATGGTGGTAGAGGTTAGGGTAAGGTGAATTGGCAAGTTATATTCAATTTGCTCTGCAATGCCAGTAGCATGGGAAGTATAAAACTAATTAGTAGTAAACTCCTATTAGCAGAGAACAAGAATTCTAAAACTTTAACTAATTGGCTTGTTTGGCATACAGTAGGTATGCTTACTTCATCCACTAAATCTAACCCTCATCTCGTTAATCACCAAATTTGATCCAGGCCTGAAGACTTGCTGAAACCGCTCACTCAAAATGGAATGTAGTGGTTCAACCTTCTTCCACTAGGCAGAGCTTGGTTGTGGCTCAACATAAACAGGCTTACGCCGTGTTTGGTATGACACAGAATAAAAAGCTGAGTTTTGTTGAATATTGGTGTTTGGCAAGCCCAAACCTTTTTTTTTACATCTCAATAAATGATAGTTATTTGGAGTAAAATCAATTGAATGAGTGTTGTTATGCGAAAAGTGTACAGTTGCTTTCTTGTGAGATTGGAGTTATAATGTAGTAAAGTTTGCATAGCAACCAGGGAAAATCTGAGAAAATTGAGAGAACAATTTTAGAGGTAAATTGTATAATAGCAGCACAATTTGTAGTTCTATATACCTCTAAATATGATAAATAAGCTTAAGTTTTCTTGTTATATGAACTCATGATAAAAAATTAAATAAAAGATATAAAGAAAAAAAATTAACAAAATATATATATGAGGTTTTGTACAGGTTTAGCAATATTATTACAATTAAACAATATCAACGGAAATTAGAAAATTCCTTGTAACAATGAATTAAATATTTTTCTGAGCCTATAAACAACCACAGTCTCCAAGACCCCCCCCATAACTTTACTCAACAACTACATCTCCTCCATTTTCCTCCACACAGAATCCTGTTAAATAAAACCACTTTAAACACTTCTACAACTTTTTAAAACTTATTCCCACTTTTAACCCCATCTTGGCACACATCTTTCATTTTACCCTATTTTTACCCCTGAAAATGAACATCACCACATAACTTCTGGAGATTGAGAGCCAGCTCTACAATTTTGCCAGCTGCCTGCTGGAGCTACTCTGGAGCTTCTGTAAATTTTCAGTGAGTGTCTCTCCTTTCCATCTTCTGCTCCTTTTGTACTTTTTACCTAGTTTTTGTTGTGATTTTCTTAAGTTCCTTCCCTTGTTGGTTGCCTTGTCAACCACTATACCCCCTTATACCTATTATTTTAATTAGCAATTTTCGCATTTTTGAAGCACTTATGCCTGCCCATCCTCCACTTTCTGGAGGGTCCTCCTCCCAGTACCCTTAAATGATGCTAATACTT
>VBSK01000107.1:0-78558 GCA_006112555.1 Tuber indicum
CCTGGAGGTGGGAGCTCCTGGCTTCGAGTTTGCCGAGCAGTTAAGGATGGCGTGGTGGAAACGTCTCGGGCTCCTCCTCACAATAGAGGCAAGTGGTAGGGGCGTTGGGATCATTCCAAGAAAGTGCGCCGCCAGGTAGCTCTTTCCTGGCCTCATCTGATGGATACTACCTGCCATGAACTTCCCGAGACCCATAAAGGGGGGTGTGGGGTTAGAGTAGGCGTGAATGTAGCGTGGGGGGGGCAGGGGGGGGGTGGGTATGGGAGGACCACGTGGGAGTGTAGGAGGTGCTTGCAGTCCCTCTTGAGTGCAAGGAAGGTAGGGTCGCCGGGGGGCACTCGGTGGCAGGGCGGTTGGCAGGAGACTTTCAGAGGCGGGATAGGGGCCATGCGCAGATGACCAACTAGGTTGACCACCCTATGGGCTATCACATCGAGCGGCAGGTGGCGACGGACCTGCGGCGAGGGTTCGGGGGTTTTTCCAGTGGAGGGGCCTGTCTTAGCCCGGGGTGAGGCCACGGTGAGGAGCCGGTGGTCTTCCATGGAGCGGAAGGTCCAGGTTGCTGGGAAGGTGCTGTGGAGCCTCGCCGTTGCCGGATTCCTTTCGGGAGGGAGGCACACAAGGCGAAGAGTGCCAGGCGTTGACGATGTTCAATTAACATTGAATGGGAGGGAGCGCAGATCACAAGGGAGAATCCCAGTGGGGGTATCGCTAAAGCAGTTGGTGACCCATCGCTGAACCGATCTCCAGAAAACAGCCAGACGGTCCATCCCTTGCAGCAGAAGGGAGAATAGGTCGGCGCCGTACAGAAGTAGGGGCGCAGAAGGAGGAGGCGCGGACGGTGCAGCAGAGGTAGGGCGCCAGGCCTTTGCCAGGGCCTGAAAGCCTCTTGACCATGGAGAAGGCCCCTGGGCTAGGGCAAGTCGTTTGGAGAAGTGCGCGTTGATTGACCACCTGAGGCTGCAGGCCGCAGGCTCGAACCAGTAGCCCAGCCATCTCACCACTCCGGAGGGTGGGAAAGGAGGTCGTCGATCACGATAGGGAGTGTGCATGGTGGACCCTTTTGCCTCGGGGTCATCCAGTGAATCAGTCCGTCTTGGGAATGGAGAAGCTCACCCCCAGCCTACGATCCCTCTGGGAGAGAGCCTTGACCAGGTGCTGCAGGAGTTGGATGTTCCTCCTATAGGAGTTCGAGGCGACCGTGACTGCGAAGTCATCGACATAGGAGAGGATTAGGCCACGTGGGACTGGAAAGTGGAGCGAAGACGCATAGATGACGAAGAGTAGTGGCGAGATGGGGGACCCCTGAGGGGTGCCCACTTGCACCGGTTTGAAAACATTGGGGGAGCCTTGAAAAAGGAGCCTGCACTGCCGTGCCATAAGAAACGAGCGTACCCAGGAGCAGAGGTATGGGGGCACCCCCTTGGAGCGGAGCATGTGAAAGAGGTCATTGGGGGAGACGTTGTCAAAGCCTCCCTTTATATCCAAAAAGAGGGTGGAGACCTCCAGCCTTGGGCGTTGCAGGGTCTGGACTTCGTGTGCGAGGGTGGAGCAGGCGTCGAAGGTGCTTAGGCCTGGGGGGAGGGAGCCACATGGTGGTGGATAAGGAGGCCGAGGGATCGGGCAATGGGAGAGAGTCTGTTGGCCATGACCCTCTCCAAGATCTTGGAGACCGTTTCCAGAAGGACAATGATGCGGAAGGAGGAGGGGGAATCATACGAGGCCTTGCTTGCCTGGCTTGTCCAGCACCACGCCATTGGCCATCTTGAGCGAAGAGGCATGGTGACCAAAGGCCACCAGGGGGGAGAGGAGGTCGGTTAGAAGGGAGGGACAAGCTGAATTGACCTTCTTCCAGACGCCATACGGGATCTGGTCAGGGCCTGGGGCAGACAGCGAGGATGCTTTGCGCAGTGCTTGCAGCGACCTCCTCTGGCTTCAGTGGGGGACAGTCTTTAAAACGGCGCAGGATCGGAGGGCAGTGGGCTGGGGGCTTGGGGGGAAAGAAGTGGGACAGGAGCGTAGAGTTTAGTTCCTCTGGTGATGAGGCTCCCGGCAGAGAGGGGAAGCGTTCTGGCGGTTTACCGAAGGCGAACCTTTTGGCAGTCCATACATTCTGGGGTGTGGCACCCTCGAGGAAGTCCGACCAGTGTTTCTCTTGGCCTGTCTAATAGCCTTGAAGTATGAGTTTCTGGCTGTTTTGGCGGTTCTCAGGGCAATGCTGTCTGGGGACAAACGGGTGACCTCGCGCAGGCGTGGTGGACCATTCGCAGGTCAGTCAGGGCGTCAGACCACCAAGGCTTGGAGCGCAAGGACGGCCTCTTTGTTGGGTGTGCTGCGCCAGGGTACTCCTGATTCGATTTAGGTTGAAGTCCAGCCACCTGCCAAGGGCCTCCTGTACTGGAAGCATGGGTGGGCTGGTGAGCTTGAGGGCACGGAGAGCTGTGTATGCCGCAGGCCAGTCAGTTGCTGACCAGTGGGGGGACACCCCAGGAGGGGACAGGAACGGGGAGGAAGTGTTTTGTAGCGATGGGGATGTGGTCGGAGCCAGTAGACGGAAGCTCCGCATTCCAAGATTCCAAGTAGGGGGCAAGATGTACATTTGCGAAGGCTAGGTCCCGCACGGAGGGGGGGAGTGTTGCTGCCCAAGCGAGAACCGGTGAACACACCAGGGGTGTTAATTAGGGCAAACGACCTTTCCAGTGCAAGGTCCGCGTACGGACTGGAGGCCCTGATTCGTTGTCGCGGAAGGAGCGGAGGGGGTCCCGGAAGGGTGGAGGGTGATGGAGGTTGAAGTCACCCACAACTAGCAAAAGGTGTGGGGGAGGGAAGGCCTCCTGCGGAGTTACCGTTCTCGTAAGAGAGGAAGCAGTCCATAAGGAGTAGAGGTTAAGGACCCGAAATCTAACATGGGACGAAGAAAATAAACCATCAGGAGTGTGTATATCGAGCGCCATCAGGCCGGGGTTGTCTGTCCCGAAGGTCCCAGGACCCTCTATTTATACTGACTCCTCACCAAACCCTAACCCTATGTGACTCATACCTTCACGTCACCATATCCTATGACTCATATCCGTGAGTCATGTGAGATCCTTAGTTGACTCTTACGAGTCAACTGCGCAACATGCCTAAACCAATATTATCCTCATATCTAATCAGTGCGCTAAGTGCGTCACATGTGTGAAACTCGTGACTCATAAGTATGAGTCACGCGGGGAAGTCGTAACATCATATGACTCACAACTGTGAGTCATCACATAACAATAACATTTATGACTCGTGACTCCGAGTCATGTGAAATCCCTATCCTGCCTTATCAAAACTGCCTTGTCACCATCCGATTTGTGACAGTCATAAAGAAATGAGTTGATTCCTAGCCTTCCTAGACAGATGTCTCTCTATATAAATAAATCTCAATTGGTCTAGACAACTTTAAGTCAATACCAGTTGTCTCCACCTAACAGTAATATGGGGAAAGAAATTTCAACACAACTGTGGTACAGTCTTTTTTTGTAGAAGTCTTGTTGATACATCAGCTTCCTCTGATGCTATAGCTTTTAGACTTTGATGAAAAAGCGGTTGTGTAGAGTATAGATTGCTGAAAGAGTAAATCAGCATATAGTTGATTCAATAAGATAAGATTTTTTTTACTTGTGCCATAACATCCTGTCCATAATCATCTATATTTTTCAAATATCCATATATGCCATGATACTTGTCATCACCTTTATTGTCCTTGTCCTCCCTTTAGGTTTGATGACAGGCCTTACAGAAATTCATAGTGGTAACTTGAAGTAAAATCTGTGAGTGTTGACATACCGACATTGTCCATTACACATGTATCGAACTAGTCCTTAGTATATAAGCTTTGAAAAGAGAATCATTCTCTGGCAGACATCAATAGCAACAAATGATATTGTCAATACAGTGCTCTTAAGTACAACAAAAATTGCATGATGCAGTTTTCCAATGGTTTTTCAGTATCATAAAGCTCCAAACTGCTAAGTATGTATTCTGAATGAACTGTGCGTAGCAAATGAACTCTAAAATGACCCCCCAGCAAATCAATTGGTGGTATTGCCAGACAGACTCCATGCTTTTCCACTGAACTGGTATGAGTTAATGCATATGCCATCTGTCATGTGTCATTGCCACAACATTATTTTTTTTATAGCCGCAGATAAAATATCTGAAGTTCTGATTCAACCAAACAATATGTCCTGGAACTGATAAACCATGCTATAATGTGTTCCTAGATGCTAATCACATTTCAGTGGGTGTACAGTAGTCGACAGATGGCCTGCTCTTCCAGAGAGGAGGCGAGGAGGGGAGAGTGGTATGAACTAAAGGAGGCTTCAGAGGTGCACTAGAGAAACTAAAGAGTAACTGTTCAACCCAGTATATTGAAATGCTGTCTGTCGAAGTCTGTCCTTTCCATTGTGGAAAAGGATGGTCTTTAAATACACAAATCTGTTCATGTCTAGCATGAACGAAACCAAGTAAAGGTATCAAGCAATATACTTTGGTAAAACAACATAAGTATCAAATTGATACTTAAAAACAAAACATAAAACAAATTAAGTATTAAGCAATACTTCAAACAAGTCAAGTATCAAAGTGATACTTAAAATAAAAGATAAAACAAATCCCTCACCAAGTACCTGTAACGGTTACATATGCCTATCACAACTGAGAAAAGAAAATAAATTGTAGTTAAAAAAATTAACTGGTAAGTTAAGTCAAAAAAGGTAAGATAGCCATGTGTAGCAAATACTTCTAGTTGATTGTATGTGTAAAAACTAATCTGTATTGATTATTGCCTCTTTTATTTATTTGTATTATAATTGTAGCCATGATTATCTCCCACAAGTATTCATTCTCACTCAAAATGTAGTCACCTTTTCCCAATCACTTTCAAGTGAGCTTTCATACTCTGGTTTTTATACATCTGTTAGGGGGGAGACAACCGGTATAGACTTAAAGTTATCTAGGCCAATCAAGATTCGTTCGTATAGATGGAGATTTGTCTAGGAAGCTTCGAAAGCAACTCATTTTGTTTATGACTACAAAGAGTACGAGAAAGTAGAACAGGATCGTAAGAACAATATTAATTGTAAAGATCTCTTCTCCGTTGCTTGATGATGTCTAAAGCTTAGGAGGCACTTCGATATTTAAATCCCGCATCTGAGTGTTTGCAGACTACATCTATCTAGCATACAAAATATGTACCTCTTAGTTTCATCTCGCAACCTTTAGTTCTCCCTAAAGGTGCGAACACCCAGATATCATGAAAACAACCACAACGTCTTCAGTAATTACTATTTTGTATCCGGAAGAAATACTTGTCACTAGTAGTAATTGTAACGGGGGCTCCCTCTGGGAAGATGGATCCCGAGGATGCGACCGCACCGAAGTATTCTTTCAGAAATAAAGATAAAGATAATCAACAGCAGAGCGTTGAAAAAATAAAACGGTAAAACTTAATATCGTTAAGCCGCAGCTTTACTCAATTAAGTCCTGGTCTCGAGAGGTAGTTGATTGCCAGAGTAGAGGAGAACTCGCATATACTTAAGTAGGTTTTGGTATGCTGCCAGTTACTCCCCATCACTACCCTGCGTTCGTGAGCACCCAACTCCCGTGGGCTGTCTAGCCAACCTCTACGGATCGGACCAAAGATCCTCCGTAGCGAACTAGACTACTCCGTGGTGTTCTAACATCTGCCCGATAGAAGTGTTTTAGCCGCTGCATCTCCAATGCAACCGCAGGAGTAAAAACTCTTCATATCGCGGACATGTCAGTGGCGAGCTGACATGCCCGAGCGGATGTTATACCAAATATGGAACTCTCTACCCATATACACTTAGTCTTCTACAAGCATTCGCAGCCCCTGAACATCTATCCGGTTCTACTCATTTCTATATCATTCCGGATGATAGCCACGTAGCTCCCCCGATAGACCCCTTCGGAGGTTGACTACCAATAGGCGCTACCCACAGTCAACCCTCCTAGAAGTAGGTCATATCGTGGCCCCAGACTAGTGTCTTAGAGTCCTTAACGATTCTCCAGTACTATTACTCTTTCGAGGGCAACGGACTTCGGTTACCTCGCCTACTGGCCTCCGGTAACCTCACATACTACTCTTGACTTCAAAGCAGTATTACTCCGTCAGTTTTGGTCCGTTTTACACGAAACCACCTGGAGGCTATTCTCCAGGTTCCCCTCTTCCCTGATATATCCTGCGGACAGCCTCCGGTCGGACGGACGGCGTGAGCGCATAGGGAGTTACGGCAACATCTCCACTTGGAGACTTTTGCTAGGCTTACAGCAACTCTTCAGGCTGTAGCCCATGACGCTAGGGACTTATAACGGGGCCGGAGGGGGGTGTTAGCCACCACACCTCCAAGTTACAGCTTGTTCGGAGCTCAACTGATTGTGCGGGAGTGATCCGCACAACCTGAGATTCGAACACCCTATGTAGTTTCGCGTGACAAACAATCTAGTCACTTCCCCCGAAGTCCTGCGTAACAAGTTACTTTCTAGGTAGGGTAACTTGACTCCATAGCACGGTAACCCGTGGCCCAAGGCAGGGTAACCCTAGTCCGAAGGTAGGGTAACTGTACCCCGAGTTACCCTACAGAGTAGGGTAACTTCACCTGGACTCTCCGTCGAGTAATTCAGGGTAACTCCCAAATTGACTACTTGGGTTACCCTACAGAGTAGGGTAACCCCCAACCATTACTAGGACCTATGTACCTTTGGTATGGCCTAGCATGCCCGACTGAGGTACCTAACCACCGGTACCTCCACCTGGTAGACCTAAGTCTACCGCCAGCCCTACCGCGGTAGTCTCTTGACTCCGGTATGGGTGTAGGTTTGGCTACTTGTAATAGTACTCAGTGGAGTCTCGTTACATCACTCCCCTCTTCTATAAGGCTCGACCCGAGCCGATCTAACGACGTCTCGTATTTCCGCTACTCGGTACATCTACAACCCTATGGTCCCTAGGTTTAGATGGATACCTTTTGTGGAAATCGCTTAAGGCTTGTATACCGGTTCCTTCCAGCATCTCAAACGGCTCCCAAGAAGTTTCTTCAGGTCCATAGCCATCCCACGATATCAGGTACTGGACAAACCGATGAGGGAACTTCTGTTTAACTCCTCCATACCACCGGCTGTCTAACACTCCCGAGATAACATAACTTGGCTCGTCTTCCACTATGTCAGGGATAGGGATCTCTTTAACCCTTCTCCCGGTCTGATCCTCTCGGTAGGGCTCTAATAACCCAACGTTGAATACCGGGTGGATAGACCAACGCGCAGGCAACTGGAGTTCATATGCCCTAGTACCAACACGTCGCTTGACCACAAAGGGACCAAACATTCGGTGGTCTAGTTTCTCCATAGGCCTCTTTGTACGGATATTCTTGCGATTCAGCATTACCCGATCAGCCTTTATAGCGCTGCCCTCTTCGACATCTTCTAGTGTGGCATATTCTGGAGATGGTAATCGTTTCTTGTCATGCCATTTCCGTTGCCTCTCTTGAGCACTTTGTAATGTTTCCCGTATGTCTTGCCATGTACCCTCCCAATCCTTTACTAACAGCTCCGTACTTGGATGAATCCCCTTATTGTCAGGAATAATTCCAGACCAGTTTGTCCTCGGAGAAAATCTATAGTTAATCTCAAAAGGAGATAACCTGGTTGACTCGGAGGTGGATGTATTATAGGCATACTCCGCTAACGGTAGTAGCGAAACCCAATCATCCTGCTGGTAGGTACAATAACTCCTTAGGTATTGTTCCAGTGTCTGGTTCACCCGCTCAGTCAGGCCATCGGTCTCGGGATGGAACGCGGTAGAGACATTGAGCTTCACCTCAAGTAGTCCCATTAAGCTAACCCAAAACTTAGAAGTAAATCGAGTATCCCGATCAGAGATAATCGATTCTGGGAGTCCATGCAGTCTCCAGATCTCTTTGAGAAATATAAGAGCAAGTTCCTTGATAGGTACCTCCGTAGCGAGGGGGATGAAATGCGCCATTTTTGAGAATCTATCAACAATGACCCAGATCTTCGTAAAACCCTCGGATTCTGGTAACGCCACAATGAAGTCCTTGATATTGCGTTCCATGGCCTCATAGGAACATCTATAGGTTCTAATAGCCCAAACTTCTTATGTCTGACTGTCTTTACCCTTTGACAGGTGTCGCAAGACCGAATATAGTCTTCGATATAGGCCTCCATCTTTGGCCAGTAGAAGTTGGCTTTAACCTTGCCAATTGTCTTATAAGTCCCGAAGTGTCCAGCTAGACGCGAATCATGTTCCGCTTGCATGATCCGTTCTTTTAGCCCTTGATCCTCCGGTACGTACCATCGCTTCTTATAAAGTAGGAAGTCCTTCTCTAATGAGAAATTAGGGTCAACCTTCTTGTCCCCTTGGACAATGGACTTGTAAATATTTTGATAAGTATTGTCCTTTACTATCGCGACCTTCATGTCATCAAGTATTCCGGACTTCAACCGGAAGCCTTGGCACAGTTGCAATAACTGTGGTCGCAAGATGTCCCGCTCCTGACTATCTAAATACTGTCCTGGACGGAAAAACATCTGTTCCTGACCCAATTTCGCAGAATTACTCCCCCCTTCAGGGCGGTACTCCGAACGCCTCGATAATGCATCAGCCTTCCCATTAAGGCGCCCTTCACGGTAGACAACCTTAAAATTAAATGGTTGAAGGAATTCCGCCCAGCATTGTTGTCGGCGATTCAGTATCTTAGTACTATTAAAGTACTCCAAATTCTTATGATCAGTGTAAATAGTTATCTGATCAGATACTGAGCGCAAGAGATGATCCCATTCCTTAAAAGCAGCAACAATTGCGGACATCTCTTTATCATGCACATCATAATTTATCTCAGCTGGCGAGAATTTCCGACTATGGTAGGCTATCGGATGCCATCTACCATCTTCACATAGCTGTGACAGTATAGCACCCAATGCAAAATCACTAGCATCGGTTTCCAACTTGGTTAACCGTTCCGGATCAAAGTGGGCTAGAATGGGGTTTGCAATGAACATCGCTTTCAGGCGACTAAAGGCTTCATCATGTCTAGGACCCCATCCCCATTTGGAATCTTTCTTCGTTAAGTCAGTTAACGGCTTTGTTATCTTACTGAAGCCTTCAATAAACCGACGGTAGAAGTTTGCAAAACCCAAAAAGCTTTGAACGTCAACAACTGTCTTTGGTGGAGTCCAAACTTCAATAGACTTCACCTTTTCCGTGGTCATCATAATACCACGATCAGATATGCGGTAACCTAGAAATTCTACTTCCCTTTGGTGGAAGGTTGATTTCTTAATGCTTACACAAAGCCTAGCCTTGCGCAGTCTTTCCATAACTCGCCTAACGAGTGAGACATGTTCTTCGATGGTCTCTGAGTATATTAGGATGTCATCTATATAGGCGATGACTCCTTCGTCTAATAAATCATGAAAGATTTTATTTATCATACTCTGGAAAGTAGATGGGGCGTTACATAGCCCAAACGGCATTACCGTATATTCATACAACCCATAACGACAGCGGAAAGCTGTCTTCCATTCTTCTCCTTCTGCCATTCGGAGGAGATAATAGCCATTCTTCAAGTCCAACTTAGTGAAGACAGTGGCTTTTCCAAGTCTATCACGCAGCTCATTCATCAGTGGTAAAGGATATTTATTCTTCACCGTAATCTTGTTAAGCCCTCGGTAATCAATACATAACCTCAATGACCCATCAGGTTTGGGTACAAAGAGGATTGGGGCTGCGGCAGGGGAACTAGATCTCCGTATCTTTCCCGTTGCCAGCATCTCATTGAGATACTCCCTCGGAATCTTGAGCTCGTTTTTAGACAATGGATATATAGGACCAAAGGGAGGTGCTGTCTCAGGCATTAACTCGATCTTGTGATCATACTCTGAGTGCTCTGGTAACGCATCTATCCTTTGTTGGCTAAATATATCGCCATAGTCCTTATATTCGGGGAGGAGACTTAGGGCAATGTCTTTCTCGTCTTCTCCTGTGAACTGGGCATATCCAAGAAGATATACTTGAGCTTGGTCTTCTGCCAGTAGCTCTTCTTCGGTTATAAATTCTAACCGTCTCTGGCCCACAAGGCATCTAGCCTTACACAATACAGACCTCCAAGTGAAGCTGCGTGTTTCCCAGTCTATGTCGGGATTATGTTCATGGAGCCATGACATTGGAAGATAACCATCAATCTTCTTATCGGACATGTCCGCCAGTTCAAATCTCATGTCATTGACATGATCGCCAATTCGCATCTTCAGGGTCTTAGTGTAATGAAGCCCTGAGTTAGGAATGTCATTCCCGCTAGCATCCTTTATTGGAACAGCAACCTTTCTCCGCACACAACGAACTTGTGTTTCCTTAGCCCATCGTGTGCTAAGCACTGCGCCAGTAGCGCCACTATCCAACAATTACACAGCCTCGGCTGCACTGTCTCTCGCGCCACAACGCCATTCTAGTCTAACTCGAACTCGGATAGACTTTATATGTTTTGGGGGGCCTGAAAGCCGCGCCTTCTTTCTTGAGTTTTCTTTTAGAAGCATGTTTAACGGAGTCTCTTGCCTTTCGACACAAGAGTGGCCACAATGGG
Source organism: Tuber indicum (assembly GCA_006112555.1). Taxonomy (NCBI): domain Eukaryota; kingdom Fungi; phylum Ascomycota; class Pezizomycetes; order Pezizales; family Tuberaceae; genus Tuber; species Tuber indicum. The sequence continues at coordinate 10,653 of VBSK01000107.1, forward strand.
TCAAAATGTTAAGGTTTCAAATCACGGTATATCAATAGCTAGGGTGTTTACTATCACGCCAGCATGATTTCGGGTACTAAACCCTCCTCAGGTAAACTTGATAACAAAATTTCATTGCTCGAATCAAGGCCTGCTTGATGTGAAAAGAACTAGTCTAACAAAAGAAAACAATTTCGCTTCCAATACTAAGGAAATAATCCATCGAAGTAAGGAAATGATATATTCCCGCAGTAACATAACAAGAATACAAAGGAGAAATAAACCAAGACAAACACCAAAAGAGAATTCCCGTGCTGACCCAAATCCTCCACCTGCCTCGTTCCTTCGCAGACTGCTGCGGCCCAGAACATCTAAGAGGCCTGGTCAGTCTATGTATTGACTGCAGGATTTCTCGGGGCATGCTTACTCTCGGAGCCCTTCACATAACTTCCTAGAGTTATGTCAGTGTCTTGTTATTTCGCTGCAAGGAAAGGAACTTACCTATTCCTGAGCATCCGTATCAACCTCCATAATCTCGGGAGATGACTTTCGGATTTCCAATAACTTCTTTGAAGGTGGTGCTTCGATGCGACGGACTTTGTTGTTTGATGCTTCATTGACTTCTGCATCTTCAGCCTTCCTCTTTTTGGTTATCGCTTTAACCCCTTTGGCTGAACTAACAACAGGGTCGGTGGAGAAACATTTCCGCCAAAAGTGACCCGGCTTGCCACATCGTGTGCACTGCGACTCCTTTTTTCGCTTATCGATAAGCGTAGATGGGATATTCTTATGAGCGTTAGCATGCTCAGAATTCCCTTGCTTCTGTGATGGACCAGCAGAAGATAAGGAGCGCCTCGGGTTGGGCTTACCCGAACCCTTTTCCTTCCGTTTCGGTTGTTTCCTCGAGGTTGATAACCTTTCCTCGCTCTTTCCCTGAGTCTCACTTCGGCTTTTCGTAACTGTCTCGCTGAAAGTGAGATTGTCTTGGAGGGCGTGGCCCGTCTTCCGCAGAAGGTCCATGTACTCGGACACATCGGTAGGATGAGGTGTCTTTTGTGCCCAGACATTCCGTAGTTGGGATGTCATTGTCATCCGGATCTTGTCTTTGATCATCATAGGGTCCGTATAACCCAATTGGACAATCAGATCCATTACCGAGTCTAAGTACTGGTCAACCTGACCAGGCTTCATCTGCAGCTTCGTCCACTCGCTTAGAGCGCGGTCCCGATCAACATGGGCACCGAAACTTGCCATTAGCCGTTTCCTAAATCCTTCCCATGTACGAAACTCATGGTTGGGGTCAAACGGCATACCCACCCGGCGTGCACCGTCCTCGCTGACGTACCGGTGTAGGCCCATGTACCAAGTTTTGGCAGTGCCTTGAAGAAGAGGGATAACCAAGCTGATTTTGTTCATATCTTCCGTGACTGATTCTCGGAAGTATTCGAACTTGATTTCCACATCGCTAATGAACCGCTGGGTATCGGTTGTATCTCCTTTGAAGGGAGTTACATCACCTAACTTCGCGGGCTTTCTTGGCTTTCCCCCTGAAGGGGTGGAGGTACCGGCTGGCTGACTAGCTCCAGTTGCCCCACTCATCTGCAAGAAAGCTCGTAGCAACCTTCGTGCTCCGCGGTCATAGCGTCTCTTCTTTTTCTCGCTCCAGTTTGGCTTCCGCCTCCCCAGAAACTCAGAGAAATCGGGTATGGAGTCGGCATCATCGTCATCACTGCTACTGGAGGAACTGGAATCACCCGTGTTTCCGCCAGCACCAACTTTTCCGCCAGGCGGGAGTTGATCTCCGCCGCCACCGGCATTTCTGCCAGGGCCTCCAGAGGGTCTATCATACCCGTCAAAGGAGTCCTCCCTTTCCCCTTGTCTGTTCTCTTGGGGAACCACCCCCGAACGAGACAATGGCATAGGAGGTGGGTCTGGTAATGGGACAGCTGCCGAAGAACTCGGAGTAACCCCATACCGACCCTGAACAAACTGCTGGAATTCCAGACAGCTATCCGGCATTGCCGGAGGTCCCACGTGCAAACGTGAACCAGAATAAGAACATTTGGGCTTTTTCATCTTCGGACCCTCCTCCTCCGGCTTCCGGTACACTTGACTCGAACGACTGTTAGGACAGTTGAGCGCATGTGCGGCCTTTGGAAAGTGAGGTCCTCCCACGACCGTACAACCAGTGTAACAGAAGGCCGTAACCCCCGGCGACAAAGGCCTTCGGACCCGTTCTTTCTCCGGAGCACCCCACATACCCCATTCACCCCCGGACTTGTTATATTGTCCTTGCCTAAGTTTGTCAAAAAACTCATTTGCATCAGTAGGTTTCCTGGGCGCACCAGGTAACTTAGGCATGGAAGGCATGGGAGGCAGGGGAGCAGGTTCAATGATAACAGGAGCTTGTCCTGGCTTTGGGAGACGTGTATTCACAGCCGCCTGGTAAGGTCGGTCTGGCACAGGGACATTGGTAGAGGGTGTCGGGGTATCAGTGACTCCTGTCAAGTCTACCTGATCCCGACCAGGTTGCGGAGGTGGAGGAGGGACTCTGGACTTATCCACCCTATGACCACTATCGCCCGGACGAGAGCCTGTAGCAGGGTTAGGAGTCCGTCGGTTTCTCCTTATTGATACCCGGGCGAGTGCTTCTTCGAGCTGTTCGTGGAAGGGGGAACGACGAGGAGAGACTAGAGCTCGTGGCTTTTGACCCGCTATCTGTACTCCTAATTCAGTCAAGTATGCCTGATATGAGGGATTGGTCAACATAGCGGTTAGGGTCTCCGCAAAGTTGACCGCGGGACGCTTCTCCATCGGAGGTGCCACTGTCATGATCGTATCATTATCATGATCGATCTGATGCCCTGTACGGGCAGCCTCTTCCAACGCTGCTATCCTCTTGGCTAGCGCACGTGTGTCACTAATTTGCCGTATGAACAACTTCTGTTGTTTCCGCATCCACTCCGTAGCCGCCGTAACCATCTCTATTTTAAACTTAGTCTGCGCCTGCTCATTCCAGTAATGCATCTGGCTTTGAGCTTCCTTCATCTGTTTTGTAACTTCAAGAAGGATGTAGGGTTCCATGACTTCCCTAGTAAAATCCGCAAGACTAAACCCTTGACCTTGCCTTTCTGGCACTACCGGAATCGCAAGCTTCTGCTGTGTAAACGATTCGAATAACCGCGCAGGATCTTCGACCACAATTTCCTCGGCATCGTCGGGAAGGTCGATATTGGTAGCATTAAGGACAAGTTCAATGGGTTCCCAACCAAGGCCTTTGGCATCGGCAAATGCTTCACGCCGCAGATGCCATTGGTGGGCTGCCGCCGCGGCAGGATCGAAGTGACCGGCTTGGTTCGACATAGTAATTTCCACCCGATGCTTCTGGTACCAGACCAGCGACTCGTACTCAAACTATGTCAATTCAAGGAGGTCAATACCAACAAATCTCAAGAGTAGCAAGAGTTAAGCGAGGTCTTGGCTTAACGATATACTGTAACGGGGGCTCCCTCTGGGAAGATGGATCCCGAGGTTGCGACCGCACCGAAGTATTCTTTCAGAAGTAAGATAAAGATAATCAACAGTAGAGTTGAAAAAATAAACGGTAAAACTTAATATCATTAAGTCACAGCTTTACTCAATTAAGTCCTGATCTCGAGAGGTAGTTGATTGCCAGAGTAGAGGAGAACTCGCATATACTTAAGTAGGTTAGGTATGCTGCCAGTTACTCCCCATCACTACTCTGCGTTCGCGAGCACCCAACTCCCGTGGGCAGTCTAGCCAACCTCTACGGGTCGGACCAACGATCCTCCGTAACGAACTAGACCACTCGGTGGTGTTCTAACATCTGCCCGATAGAAGTGTTTTAGCCGCTGCATCTCCAATGCAACCGCAGGAGTAAAAACTCTTCATATCGTGGTCATGCCAGTGGCGAGCTGTCATGCCCGAGCGGATATTATACCAAATATGGAACTCTCTACCCATATACACTTAGTCTTCTGCAAGCATTCGCGGCTCCTGAACATCTATCCGGTTCTACTCGTTTCCATATCATTCCGGATGATAGCCACGTAGCTCCCCCGATAGACCACTCCGGAGGTTGACTACCAATAGGCGCTACCCACAGTCAACCCTCCTAGAAGGAAGTCTTATCGTGACCTTAGACTAGTGTCTTAGAGTCCTTAACGATTCTCCAATACTATTACACTTTCGAGGCAACGGACTTCGGTTACCTCGCCTACTGGCCTCCGGTAACCTCACATACTACTCTTAACTTCAAAGTGGTATTACTCCGTCAGTTCTGGTCCGTTTTACACGAAACCACCTGGAGGCTATTCTCCAGGTTCTCCTCCTCGCCCTCATATATCCTGCGGACAGCCTCCGGTCGGACGGACGGCGTGAACGTATACGGTGTTATGGAAGCATCTCCACCGGGAGACTTTTGCTAGACTTACAGCAACTCTTCAGGCTGTAGCCCATGACGCCAGGGACTTATAACGGGGCCAGAGGGGGGTGTTAGCAACCACACCTCCAAGCTACAGCTTGTTCGGAGCTCAACTGATTGTGCGGGAGTAATCCGCACAACCTGAGAATCGAACACCCTATGTAGTTTCGCGTGACAAACAATCTAGTAACTTCCGCCGAAGTCCTGCGTAACAAGTTACTTTCAAGGTAGGGTAACTTGACTCCATAGCAGGGTAACCCGTGGCCCAAGGCAGGGTAACCCTAGTCCAAAGGTAGGGTAACTTCACCTGGACTCTCCGTCGAGTAATTCAGGGTAACTCCCAAATTGACTACTTGGGTTACCCTACAGAGTAGGGTAACCCCCAACCATTACTAGGACCTATGTACCTTTGGTATGGCCTAGCATGCCCGACTGAGGTACCTAACCACCGGTACCTCCACCTGGTAGACCTAAGTCTACCGCCAGCCCTACCGCGGTAGTCTCTTGACTCCGGTATGGGTGTAGGTTTGGCTACTTGTAATAGTACTCAGTGGAGTCTCGTTACAGCAGCTGGCTGATGGCCACCTGTGCGGATAGTGGGTTGCGACCTCTGGGTTGGACTTGTTTGGGTCTTGCGTGCTAGGTTCTGTGGAGCTTGTTTGGTTTCTTTGGTTTGGTTGCGGGTATGGCGGGAGGGGGCATGGCACCACGGGTAGGAGATAGGCCCTACTGACCTTCTCGGTCTGTCACCACCTCCGTGTATTTCTTTTGTTTATGTGTTTGTTTGGGGTTGCGGGCAGCAGGTACAGGTCCTCCTCACCATTACGCTCTTCGGAGGCACTTGGTGAAGTGAGTTCATAGAGTTGACGGCCTAGCATACAGATGCGAGTTGTGGACATGTTGGTCACGACCTCTCTGCCTTGGTGCCGCCTGTGTTGATAAATTTTTGTTGGTTTTCTACTGTGGGGGAAGACTTGCGGGACTGTATACAGACCGGGTGGTAGTGGAATTTTGTTTTTTGTATGGGGAACCTGCCTTTGTTGGACACCCTCCCGGCCTTGGGGCTTCGGCCCAGGTCTTGCCTATCGCGTGTACACCTCGGTATTCGTCGGTTTGCCCCTCGTACTCCTTGGTCAGAAATGATGCGGACTTGCTTCGAGGGCTGCGGTTAATCCCGTACCAGAGGGATTTTGGACGCGATGGGTGGGGAGGGCTTTCTTTGCTGTCGATGGTCTTGTACTTAGTGTTCGCCTTATGGGCATGGCGCGGGCATGTTGATCGTTTGGGGCCGGAGATTTGGATTGTTCGTAGTTAGTGGTAGTTCTGGCTTGCGTTAACCTTGTACCGGCGGGGACTTGTCATATACGGGAGTCGGCCGTACAAGTATAAATAAAATTAGATTGAACCACTTAAGTCTTTGCTCTTACTTGTCTTCGCTCCACATCGGAAGCGAGCTTCAACCTCACGCAACGCATTTTCACCTACTCACAATAACTTTATCAACACAATCTATCGTTTCCATCTTCATTTGTTGGGCGGTTGGGTGATAGAATAGTTGTTCTCGCTTGAGAAGGTGTTCCAGAGGGAGATATCCGCGCTTGATCCCGGTAGTCTCTGGACACAGGCTTGAGTGCGGATGGCGACTTCGTCTGCCTCCTCCTCTTCGGACTCTGCCCTCAACTCGCGGATATCGTCCCCCGATCGGTTCGACTCCAACTCCTCTTCCTCGCTTGAGACGCCTCGCGTCGCCTTGTCTCTCGTGCCTCTTTCTGAGGCTTTCCCTGGCCTCATCCCTACAACTACATGGTCGTACGCTGCGCCTGGCGGGGATTACAGTTTTCTGTCCTTCGCCCACGAACATGGTTGCCCCAACGCGGTGAACCCAGCTTTGGATGATTTGGTGAGGGGGTTGATTGCTGCAGCCGCCCTTGTTACGATGAAAGAGGTGGAGTCGTTTGTGAGGGGTAGCCTGTTTGGGAAGGGTTGTCCAGCCACCTGTGGCTTGGACAACACCTCTACCACAGGCCTCTTCAATCGGTTCAATTCCGATCAAGGCTCGGTATACACGCCGACCGTGCCTACCACCTCTCCCCCCACAGACTTGCAGTTGATCATTCCTGAGTCCTTCCTTCTCCCGCCAGCCAAGCAAGGCTTGACCACCACCACGGTTAGGGCCAGCTCGTGGTCCAGCATCCCTTCCACCCATCAAGCGGTATTCGATAGGATTGTGGCTCAGGATCGCGCTAAGCGAGCCTCTACTGCCTCCACCCCCTCTTTTATGTCCGGGCTGTCTTCTGGGGAGAAGGCCCTCTATACCACCTGGAAGTTCAAGTTAGACGACCCTGCTGATGAGGACTATGCCCCTCTGGCCAAGGGAACGCTACGCCGTGCCCGCTCTTCCTCCCCCCGCAGGCGTGCCGTCCCAGCCCCCAGTCTCTTCTTTGAGCCCCGTTTCATGAAGATGATTGATATCGAAGAGGGTCGGAACAAGCAGATCATCCCAGATGAGGAATTTTCCCATGTCTTGGACACACACTGGAAGCGCCTGGCCCCCCCTGTGCTAGTTCCTTCCATTATTGAGGATTCCCCTCCCTTGCCCCCACCTTTGCTGATCACTCAGGAAGTGGCGTCCTTGGCTCAGGTAATTGCTCGGGACACCCCCATAGCCCTGGAGGAAGGACGGAACTCGGAAGCGACCCGCTTGGGCGATAGCATTCACGCACCCAGCCTTCCGGGCATGGCTGATCCTTGTTTCTCCCGCCCTGACGTCGACTTTGCCCCCTCCACTTCGCCGGGTGGGTGGCTGGAAGGAACACAGTGGATCCCACTCAGTACGGGCACCTCCTTGGAAGCACAACTGCCGAAGACCCAACCAGAGGATACCGATGGGGCCGTGGCTAAGGCCGACCAGATTATTGCCGAAGTGGATGAGATGATGGCGGCTGGTAAGTCCCCCGCCCCTGCTCCTAGGTCTGGTAGTATTGTGGGGTCCATGTTGGAGGGCCTCGAAGATATCCAGTCCTGAAACACCTATCCTCTCCTATCGCCCACCCCCAGTGAGCGAGGTTCGGTTGAGGACAACACAGTCGATGACGATCAGACTTGGATGGAGGGAGAGAGAGTAGAAACTGTTCCTATCATGTGGGTGGGGCGGAGGTTTCATCATCTGGAGAGAGCAGTCCGGACACTGACGGAGATAGTGGGCTGGCAGGAGGAGGAGATTACCACCCTGAAAGATAGGTTGGCCCCACGCCGTCATTCCCCCTCTGTGACTCCCGAGTCCTCAGGGACTTCTCCCGTTCCCTACTCCTCGGCAGAGAGGTCTACTGAAGCTCCTACCAAGGGCCAGGGTGCTAATACCGCCCCTGCTGCTAAAGCGTCCTTCGTGGACATGGTGAAGAAGATGGCATACGTGCCCAAACCCGCCATCCCACCGAAGGCCAAGATGGCTCCGGTCTGCCGCGCATCGGCTGCCTCCTCCCATAGCACCAGCGGTGGCAGCTCTTCCAGCAATGGAGGGGTAGTCATGAGGGTGGAAAAGGCCACAGAGGGGAAGAGGGTAAGCTTTGACGATGAGGAGGAGGAAGTGGAAGGAAAGAAGAGGGAGAGGAAGAGGGGCAAGCGGCAGAGTGGCGCTGCCAGGAGAAGGAGAAAGATGGTGGCTCAGGCCGACCAGGAAACATCGGCGACCACAGCCAAGACTCAGGCGACGGCTGCTACTGACAGAGAGGCTACACCCCCCGCTGCTGCTGCCTCAGTGCCCAAGGTGCAAACCCCCTCGCCGGGGCCAGGCGCCATTAGGAGGATCTACAATGTGGTACCTAACCTGATCCCTCGCGACGGCCCTCCTCGCAGTGCCAGTCAGCAGGGGCCGCCACCAAGGCCAGCCCCTCCACAGTCCTCGCTAACCCCGGATGCCAGGGGCAGGCACATCTCGATGCGGTTCGCCACCCACAAGGAAGTAGCCCTACCGGAGGGAGTAACGATTGAGGCCATTCGGGCTTTTATCAATGTTACCTTGTCCAACTCGCCGAAAATTACGGGTACTTGCCCCTACGTTCGGGCTGGGCATATCCGGCACGAAATTGGGTGCATCTTCCTCACCCTGGCGGCCCACTCTGCTGCCGAGGTTGGAGACCGTCTCGACAGGGCCCGTTTGGCACTATTGAAGGAACTTTTACTCCCGGAGTTCGTCTTCCAAAAGGATGTGAAGAAGGTAAAAATCATGGTCACAGGTGTCCCCCTTTCCGACACTGGCCGTGGTTCAATCTGAAAGGTGGAGGGGTGGATTGGGGAACAGGCCTCCGATGGCTTACGCACTGACTTAGAGCTAGGCAATCCTGGCATCATCACAGTATCCCGCCCCGACATCATGGGGTCCATTCACGCCATGAGGCAGGCCAACGCCGTGTCTTACGGTATTCGCTTTGTGGTAGAAGAGAACGAGGTGGCTAAGGCTGTTTTGGAGGCTGGGAGAATCTTTCTTTGGGATCCAGAATGTCAGGATGTTTACCGAACACCAAACGGCTAAGGTTTGCGGTACATGTTAGCAGGTGGGCCACTTTCAGGCCACCTGTGCCCTTCCTTCCCGGTGTCGGTTTTGCTATGGGGAGCATTTGTTCCGAGAACACCTGTGTAAGGCTTTGGGGTGCCCCGCGGGCGTTGGGGAGGCGTGCGGACACACCCGCAGGAGGTACTAGCTGTGTGAATGGACAGACCATTTTGTCGGATATGAGAGGTGTCATGCCTTGAGAGCTAACTCTAGGACCCCCGTATCCTCCCCACCCAGAGCGACGACAAGCGCTACTACCACGGCAACCTTGTCTGACCAGTCTGACGCGGCAGATATGAGGCCTGAGGGAAAGAGACGGCCACGTAGTAGGAACAGGGGGCGGTCGCCGACTCCCAGGGTGGTAGAAGTGAGTAGTGATGAGGAGGGGATGGATGCCCCGCGGGAGAAATCTGCCAAGGCTAAGGGTAAGGAGCCTGAACGTCTGGCCCCCTCTCCCAAGCGCGGTATTCTGAAGAAGAGATCCGTTCCTAAGAAGGGTGACACCATCTGGTTCGGCCGGGACTCTGAGGGTTTTGCTAGTGACTTTGGCCCCTGTCGCCTCAGCGGATCTGTCGAAGCCCCCTTTTAATGCGTATCACGGTGATAGCATTGAAAGTGGGGAAGAGTGGCAGGAATCCGACGCTGGCGTTTGATTTGTTTTCCTTTGTTGATTTGTTTTTTGTTTTAAAACCTCCGGTGGATTCGGTGGGACGGCATGTACCGGTGGAGGTTGATGGTTGGGATTTGTTTTCTTTTGTTGTTGGATCGGGGGTGCAGGTGTTTGTATGCTCGTATCTGTGCGGGTTGTTTGATGTTGTTGGGTATGGAGACGCTTGTGCCCAGGTTGGGTTTTGGGAGAAGGGTGAGAAGAGGGTACTTGCAGGCGTCTACATCCCACCTACACACACCAAGGCCGAATATCAGTCAGGGCTGAGGGACGTCGGGGAACCGGATATCACGTTTGGTGATTTTAATGCTAGGCATCGAGACTGGGACCCACAGGTGCAAGCTGCGAGGCAGGAACACTGCGGACGATGATTACGGGAATGGATGGCACCACGGTTGCTGAACATGACACCTCCAGACCGACCGACATTCCGCGACATATCGATGATCGACCTGTTCCTTTACCGCCGACCCTACCTGAAGCACAGATACCTCGATATGGTCAGCTGTGAACACGCTGCCCAGACTATACGACTCCATGTAGACCTTCCTGACAATCTCATGAGAAGGAGGCCTGCTTGGAAGAAAGCTGTGTGGGGGAAGATTGGGAAAGAGATTGATGCCCTGAAAGAGGTGGATGATGAGCGGTTGTGGGGAGGGGTGAGAAGGGTGGTGGACGCACTCCCGCGGGCTTCCGTTGGCAGGAGCCGGTGCGAGTGGTGGACACCTGAGCTGGAGAGGATGAAAGTGGATGTGGCCTGGCTGAAGAAATACTCCAAACGCACGGTGGAACTGATAGAGGACTTTAGGCTGGCAAGGTGTATTTATCGGGCTTGCCTGTTGAGCGCTCGATTCGACCATATGAAGACCAAGCTGGCTGAAAGCAATGACCCGGACATCTTCAGGCTGGCGCAGAAGTTGGAGGCTAAGCGTACGCTGCCTTCGATGGTACGATGGGACGGTTCTATGGCTACTACACACGCCGAAATCAGTGACCTGATTGCACAGCATCTCAGTCCTGGTGAAGCTACCCCATCGGTGGAAAGCACAATCGATATGAACAGTGCTCAGGAAACGGAAACGGTACTGGTCAGGTCTCCTACGAATATGGGTCCCCGCGTGGACCACATTGGCTATCCTTTCTTATGGTTTTGTAAGAGAAGGGATGCCACGATGCTGCGACGCCTGGTTGATTATGGGCCACGACACGATGTCCTGGACTGGCATAGGGCTGAGGTGGTGCTTATACCCAAGCTCGACAAACCACGGTACAATGTTGTCAAATAGTGGTACATGATACACCTACTCCCGACCATGCCTAAGTTGGTGGAAAGAGTGGTGTTGCTCCGACTTGCCGCCTGCTTGGACCTCGGCGAGACGCAATTTGGCTCTCGCAGGTGGCCGGGGGTGTACGATACCATGCCGGTTGTTGAAGAATTCCTCTGTGATATTGAGGGATACAGGTGTCAGATCCTGTCAATGGACGTGGAAGGGGGATTAGACAATATCGATGTCAACCTCCTGTCGGATTCTTTGGTGGCGCGCAGATGCCCCTCTAATATGTGTGAATGGGTCCGGAGATGGACAGGTTGTCGGTCTATCCGCTTCCGGTTCAATGGGTGTGTTTTCCGTGTCTACCATGTTAGCAAAGGGGTTCCTCAAGGGTTACCACTCTCCCCCTTTGTGTTTGGTGCGTATGTTGCCGACATCTTCACACCACGAATGCGATACTCCCCTGGTGTCCGACACTTGATAGCCTCCGATGTTGATGATGGGGTCATCATGGTGGCAGCCGACTCTTATGACGCTGTCCAGTACCATGCTGGGGAATTGTTGTGGGATTGTTACCGCATCGCGTGGGATACGGGAATGGGGTTTAGTGTATTGAAGACGCAGTGGATCGGGTTTGGGGATAAGGCTTGGGAAGGAATAGAATTGTTAGGAGAAATGGTGTTGGCATCTGAGAACCTGCGGGTTCTTGGGTATAGATTCAATATATTTCTTAACTTTTCTTCTCATGTACGTTCCTTGTTGGATAGGGGGTTGGGTGTGAGGAGGAGGATAGCGGCATTGGGTAGGAGGTTTGGGAGTGTTGGGGGATTGGGAGCGTGGGAGACTTACCGTTTACTGCAGACAGCCTACCTTCCGACCGTTTATTACAGACTTGAGTTTGTAACTGACTACCCGTCGTATGTGAAGCAGATTCAGGTCCACGTTAACGATTGCCTCCGGTTGGTGTTCCGGACTCCCATGAAGCTGGCCAACAACATTCTGCTGGCTGAATATGGGGTGACGCCTGTCGCCATTCAGGGCAGATACCGACAGCGGAGGTGCTATAGCCGGTTCTTCAACTATCGGTACTGCGCGGGTCATCCATGGTTCGGACAGATCCGGCTTGACTGGAAGGAAGAGGGTATGGTTGCCCACCGGCAGAGCTCGGACAAGGTGCTTTCTTACCGCCCCACGGTTACGATTAGAAAGGGGAAGGAGGCCATGGCCCTTAAACACGTCAGTGAGGTCAAGGAGCTCGATAAGGGCTCGGATCTAGTGGTGTACACTGACAGTTCCAAGATGGATGGGAGTGCTGGTGTTGCCTGAGCGGTGTTTGAAAAGGGTACCTCATGTAGGATAGGGGGGTGTTCAGTACCGCCGTCCTAGAGCATCGTTGAGTGCGAGCTGTTTGCCGTGGTTTGTGCCCTGCGGGACGTCGGTGGCATGTCTATGGGCTGTAAAGTACACATGTTCCTGGATTGCGTCCCTGCCCTGCTCCTGGTTGAGAATATGTTGCCTGAAGGGGATTCGGCTGAGATGTGGGATGTCATGGCTCCCTTGTTGGAGGCTGTGCGCACTTCCTTTGGCTGGGTTCCCGGACACATGGTCATACAGGGTAACGAGCTAGTTGATAGGAAGGCTAAGGATAGCATCCGCCTACCATTGCAGCCTTTCCGGTAGGATGGGGTCAGCTTTGGTATAGGGCATGCCGCGTTAGCTCGCGAGTTGAGAAAAGAGGAATGGGGAACCTGGCACGCTAATGAAGGCCGCGGGTAATATGCCCGTGGGCCTAAGGCCCCTAGACATCTGCGCGGGCTGACTAGGCTGGATTCCTATGTGTTGACTAGGATCCGCAGCGGTACCGGTCTGGTAGGACATGATGGGTGCGCAGATCGCCAGGAGAGGCACCACTGGACTTCATGCCAACGGTATAGTTGGAAGTGGCCGTCGATGGAAAACGTGTGTAAGGACTCGGCGATTGCGGGATGGAAGGACTGGTGGTTGTAACACGGGTGGCTGGGACTAGGGATCCACCGTCATATTATGGAGGTGGACAGGGAGTTGGTGGTAGCAGGTAATACATTTGACGGTACACTGACTGTAGAGAGGGATGGGAGATGAGTGTGCATAGGGACACCCGATACATGTCGGTGGTGCGAGAACAAACATGCTGGGGGGGAGTGCTTGCTTCCGAGCGTGGATCTCCCTTCTAAGTGGTTCGTTCTTCCGAACTCGGTCGCTACTCAATACCCAAGCTGCGACATGGTGATCACCTACAAAGGCACCTCTACACGACCCTCCTTCTCTACTCATTTCGATAACAATCCGGGTTGCCTCTCTGCAACCCGTGACCGGTTCTGGCAGCGGCACTGGTATGGTTGGGACAATTATACGTTATCCCTGCGGATGGCGGTTGTACTGACATGGGCTGGGGTGTTTGGATTTATCGAATGGGAGCGGTGCCTCTTTTGGGATCAGCGGCGTATTGTTAGGAAGAGGAATAGAATGGGGGAACTTTTTCGGAAGAAACACGGATGTTGGGACAGACGGTATGTTTCCTTTGTGGAGTATATTGATGAGACTGTGTTGGAGGCGGGTTAATTGTGTTGTAATGTTATTGGTGGTTGGGTTGCGGGAGGGGAAGACGCGTTAATCCGGAATGTCGCTAGCCGACATGAGCTCCCGTGAGCCCCTTAGGTAGTGATTTTTTGGATTTATGTTTGGTAGGAGCGGTTGCGCGACGGGATTGCGCCCGTGGTAGTGCATTATAGTTTGTGAATTTTGGGGCGTGGGGCAGACTGGTCGTATGCCGGAGTCGGCGTTACTAGTATAAATAAATTAGATTGAACCACTTAAGTCTTTCCTACACTATTAAAATCACTCTACTTGCGTAGGTACACAAACGTCTCGTGCAACATATGTGAGAAAGAGATCTCGCTTGTATATGTACAACAAGAACTACGAGATATATCAATAGACGAGATCAGAGAAGATCGCGTAGGCCTAGAGAAGTTTCAGAGCTATCGATATCTGATACGAGATTAGGTAAGAAGTCGTTATCTGTTGAAAAGCTAATCTATAAAAAGATAGGATCGTTAGACTTGGTTGCGTCACACATTAAACAACACCTAACGACAAAATAGATTATCAATTTGATGATAACCTACTCGGATTACGGAGTTTCGGAGAAGAAGCATACCGAACGCTATCACAACAAGTTACAAGAACACCGAGTCCAATTACACCAGAAGAACAATCGGCAGACAGGTCATCTTCAACTAACGAATCAGAAAACACCAGAATGGAAGGAGGACCTCCACCCGCAGAATAAGGACAAGCAGCGGGGCCTGCCCCAGGAACCGCTCCGGGACCCGACATGACGCCGGTAATGATTCTAGCCACCATGACCCAGGCGATGCAAAGAACGCCGAAGGTCAAAGAACCAGAAACATTTGATGGAACAGACACAAACTAAGAAACAGGCTATTACAACTAACGGTATACCTCCGAGCAGTTGGGTGGGCAGAAGGACACAATGACGAACGGATCGTATATGTTTCAACTCTACTACGAGGAAATGCATCGAAATGGTTAACCCCGTACATGCAAGGAATCCAGGAAACATATTGGCATTCATGGGGAGACTTTAGGGAAGCCCTCAGACAGCAGTTTGGAGAAGTGGACACAAGAGGAACAGCAAGAAATGAGCTGCTAGAACTGAACCAAGGAAAGAAAACCATGACAGAATAGTGGAACGAATTTCACCTGATAGCATCGGAGGCGGAAATGGTCATAGTCACCTTGACAGAATACCTTTACGTGGGGATGGATAAGCAACTACGAGATGTGTTCGCCGGAACAGATGACACAGTGTAACGGGTGCTCCCTCTGGGAAGATGGATCCCGAGGTTGCGACCACACCGAAGTATTCTTTCAGAAGTAAAGATAAAGATAATCAACAGTAGAGTTTGAAAAAAATAAACCGTAAAACTTAATATCGTTAAGCCACAGCTTTACTCAATTAAGTCCTAATCTCGAGAGGTAGTTGATTGCCAGAGTAGAGGAGAACTCGCATATACTTTAAGTAGGTTTGGTATGCTGCCAGTTACTCCCCATCACTACTCTGCGTTCGCGAGCACCCAACTCCCGTGGGCTGTCTAGCCAACCTCTACGGGTCGGACCAACGATCCTCCGTAGCGAACTAGACCACTCGGTGGTGTTCTATCATCTGCCCGATAGAAGTGTTTTAGCCGCTGCATCTCCAATGCAACCGCAGGAGTAAAAACTCTTCATATCGTGGTCAAGCCAGTGGTGAGCTGTCATGCCCGTGCGGATACTATACCAACTATGGAACTCTCTACCAATATACACTTAGTCTTCTGCAAGCATTCGCGGCTCCTGAACATCTATCCGGTTCTACTCGTTTCCATATCATTCCGGAAGATAGCCACGTAGCTCCCCCGATAGACCACTCCGGAGGTTGACTACCAATAGGCGCTACCCACAGTCAACCCTCCTAGAAGTAGTTCATATCGTGGCCCCAGACTAGTGTCTTAGAGTCCTTAACGATTCTCCAATACTATTACTCTTTTCGTGGCAACGGACTTCGGTTACCTCGCCTACTGGCCTCCGGTAACCTCACATACTACTCTTGACTTCAAAGCAGTATTACCCCGTCAGTTGTGGTCCGTTTTACACGAAACCACCTGGAGGCTATTCTCCAGGCTCTCCTCTTCCCCCTCATATATCCTGCGGAAAGCCTCCGGTCGGACGGACGGCGTGAGCACATACGGGGTTACGGCAACATCTCCACTTGGAGACTTCTGCTAGACTTATAGCAACTCTTCAGGCTGTAGCCCATGACGCCAGGGACTTATAACGGGGCCGGAGGGGGGTGTTAGCCACCACACCTCCAAGTTACAGCTTGTTCGGAGCTCAACTGGTTGTGCCGGAGTGATCCGCACAACCTGAGATTCGAACACCCTATGTAGTTTCGCGTGACAAACAATCTAGTCACTTCTCCCGAAGTCCTGCGTAACAAGTTACTTTCAAGGTAGGGTAACTTGGCTCCATAGCAGGGTAACTCTAGTCCAAAGGTAGGGTAACTCTACCTGGACTCACCGTCAAGCAATTCAGGGTAACTCCCAAATTGACTACTTGGGTTACCCTACTGAGTAGGGTAACCCCCAACCATTACTAGGACCTATGTGCCTTTGGTATAGCCTAGCATGCCCGACTGAGGTACCTAACCACCGGTACCTCCGCCTGGTAGACCTAAGTCTACCGCCAGCCCTACCGCGGTAGTCTCTTGACTCCGGTATGGGTGTAGGTTTGGCTACTTGTAATAGTACTCAGTGGAGTCTCGTTACATCACTCCCCTCTTCTATAAGGCTCGACCCGAGCCAATCTAACGACGTCTCCTTTTTCCGCTACTCGGTACATCTACAACCCTATGGTCCCTAGGTTTAGATGGATACCTTTTGTGGAAATCGCTTAAGGCTTGTATACCGGTTCCTTCAAGCATCTCAAACGGCTCCCAAGAATTTTCTTCAGGTCCATAGCCATCCCACGATATTAGGTACTGGACCAACCGATGAGGGAACTTCTGTTTAACTCCTCCATACCACCGGCTGTCTAACACTCCCGAGATAACATAACTTGGCTCGTCTTCCACTATGTCCGGGATAGGAATATCTTTAACCCTTCTCCCGGTCTGATCCTCTCGGTAGGGCTCTAATAACCCAACGTTGAATACCGGGTGGATAGACCAACGCGCAGGCAACTGGAGTTCATATGCCCTAGTACCAACACGTCGCTTGACCACAAAGGGACCAAACATTCGGCGGTCTAGTTTCTCCATAGGCATCTTTGTACGGATATTCTTGCGATTCAGCATTACCCGATCAGCCTTTATAGCTCTGCCCTCTTCGACATCTTCTAGTGTGGCATATTCTGGAGATGGCAATCGTTTCTTGTCATGCCATTTCCGTTGCCTGTCTTGAGCACTTTGTAATGTTTCCCGTATGTCTTGGCATGTACCCTCCCAATCCTTTACTAACAGCTCCGTACTTGGATGAATCCCCTTATTGTCAGGAACAATTCCAGACCAGTTTGTCCTTGGAGAAAATCGATAGTTAATCTCAAAAGGAGATAACCTGGTTGACTCGGAGGTGGATGTATTATAGGCATACTCTGCTAATGGTAGTAGCGATACCCAATCATCCTGTTGGTATGTACAATAACTTCGCAGATATTGTTCCAACGTCTGGTTCACCCGCTCCGTCTGACCATCAGTCTCAGGATGGAACGCGGTAGAGACATTGAGTTTCACCTCAAGTAGTCCCATTAAGCTAACCCAAAATTTTGAAGTGAATCGAGTATCTCGGTCGGAGATAATTGATTCTGGGAGTCCATGCAGTCTCCAGATCTCTTTGAGAAATATAAGACCAAGTTCCTTGATAGGTACCTCCGTAGCGAGGGGGATGAAATGTGCCATTTTTGAAAACCTATCAACAATGACCCAGATCTTCGTATAACCCTCGGATTCTGGTAACGCCACAATGAAGTCCATTAATATTGCGTTCCATGGGCACATAGGAACATCTATAGGTTCTAATAGCCCGAACCTCTTATGTCTGACTGTCTTTACCCATTGACAGGTGTCACAAGACCGAACATAGTCTTCGATATAGGCCTCCATCTTTGGCCAGTAGAAGTTGGCTTTAACCTTGCCAATTGTCTTATAAGTCCCGAAGTGTCCGGCTAGACGGGAATCATGTTCCGCTTGCATGATCCGTTCCTTTAGCCCTTGATCCTCCGGTATGTACCAACGCCCCTTGTAAAGGAGGAAGTCCTTCTCTATTGAGAAATTAGGGTCAACCTTATTGTCCTTTTGGACAATGGACTTGTAAATACTTTGATAAGTATTGTCCTTTGCTATAGCGACCTTCATGTCATCAAGCATTCCGGACTTCAACCGGAAGCCTTGGCACAGTTGCAACAACTGTGGTCGCAAGATGTCCCGCTCCTGACTATCCAAATACTGTCCCGGACGGAAAAACATCTGTTCCTGACCCAATTTCGCAGAATTACTCCCCCCTTCAGGGCGGTACTCCGAACGCCTCGATAATGCATCAGCCTTCCGATTAAGGTACCCTTCACGGTAGACAATCTTAAAATTAAATGGTTGAAGGAATTCCGCCCAGCGATGTTGTCGGCGATTCAGTATCTTAGTACTATTAAAGTACTCCAAATTCTTATGATCAGTGTAAATAGTTATCTGATCAGATACTGAGCGCAAGAGATGATCCCATTCCTTAAAAGCAGCAACAATTGCAGATATCTCTTTATCATGCACATCATAATTTATCTCTGCTGGCGAGAACTTCCGACTATGGTAGGCTATAGGATGCCATCTACCATCTTCGCATAACTGTAACGGTATAGCACCCAATGCAAAATCACTAGCATCGGTTTCCAACTTGGTTAACCATTCCGGATCAAAGTGGGCTAGAATGGGGCTTGCAATGAACATCGCTTTCAGGCGACTAAAGGCTTCATCGTGCCTTGGACCCCATTCCCATTTGGTATCCTTCTTCGTTAAGTCAGTTAACGGCTTTGTTATCTTACTAAAGCCCTCTATAAACCGACTGTAGAAGTGTGCAAATCCCAAAAAGCTTTGAACGTCAACAACTGTCTTTGGTGGAGTCCAAACTTCAATTGACTTCACCTTTTCCGTGGTCATCATAATACCACGATCGGATATACGGTATCCCAAGAATTCTACCTCTCTTTGATGGAATGTAGATTTCTTAATGCTTACACAAAGCCTAGCCTTGCGCAGTCTTTCCATAACTCGCCTAACGAGTGAGACATGTTCTTCGATGGCCTCTGAGTATATTAGGATGTCATCTATATAGGCGATGACTCCTTCGTCTAATAAATCATGAAAGATTTTATTTATCATACTCTGGAAAGTAGATGGGGCGTTACATAGCCCAAACCGCATTACCGTATATTCATACAACCCATAACGACAGCGGAAAGCTGTCTTCCATTCTTCTCCTTCTGCCATTGGGAGGAGATAATAGCCATTCTTCAAGTCCAACTTAGTGAAGACAGTGGCTTTTCCAAGTCTATCACGCAGCTCATTCATCAGTGGTAAAGGATATTTATTCTTCACCGTAATCTTGTTAAGCCCTCGGTAATCAATACATAACCTCAATGACCCATCAGGTTTGGGTACAAAGAGGATTGGGGCTGCGGCAGGGGAACTAGATCTCCGTATCTTTCCCGTTGCCAGCATCTCATTGAGATACTCCCTCAGAATCTTGAGCTCGTTTTCAGACAATGGATATATAGGACCAAAGGGAGGTGCAGTTTCCGGCATTAACTCGATCTTGTGATCATATTCAGAGTGCTCCGGTAATGCATCTATTCTTTGTTGGCTAAATATGTCGCCATAGTCCTTATATTCCGGTAGAAGACTCAGGGCAATGTCTTTCCCGTCTTCACCAGTGAACTGCGCATATCCTAGAAGATACACTTGAGCTTGGTCTTCTGCCAAAAGCTCCTCTTCGGTTATAAATTCTAACCGTCTCTGGCCCACAAGGCATCTAGCCTTACACAATACAGACCTCCAAGTGAAGCTGCGTGTTTCCCAGTCTATGTCGGGATTATGTTCATGGAGCGATGACATTGGAAGATAACCATCAATCTTCTTATCGGACATGTCCACCAGTTCAAATCTCATGTCATTGATATGATCGCCAATACGCATCTTCAGGGTCTTAGTGTAATGAAGCCCTGAGTTAGGAATGTCATTCCCGCTAGCATCCTTTATTGGAGCAGCAACCTTTCTCCGGACACAAGGAACTTGTGTTTCCTTAGCCCATCGTGTGCTAAGCACTGCACCAGTAGCGCCACTATCCAACAATAACACAGCCTAGGCTGCACTGTCTCTCGCGCCACAACGCCATTCTAGTCTAACTCGAACTCGTATTGACTTTATATGTTTTGGGGGGCCTGAAAGCCGCGCCTTCTTTCTTGGGTTTTCTTTTAGAAGCATGTCTAACGGAGTCTCTTGCCTTTCGACACAAGAGTGGCCACAACGGGTCAAAGATGTTAAGGTTTCAAATCACGGTATATCAATAGCTAGGGTGTTTACTATCACGCCAGCATGATTTCGGGTACTAAACCCTCCTCAGGTAAACTTGATAACAAAATTCCATTGCTCTAATCAAGGCCTGCCTGATGTGAAAAACACAACGTCAACAAAAGAAAACAATTTCGCTTCCAATACTAAGGAAATAATCCATCGAAGTAAGGAAATGATATATTCCCGCAGTAACATAACAAGAATACAAAGGAGAAATAAACCAAGACAAACACCCAAAGAGAATTCCCGTGCTGACCCAAATCCTCCACCTGCCTCGTTCCTTCGCAGACTGCTGCGGCCCAGAACATCTAAGAGGCCTGGTCAGTCTATGTATTGACTGCAGGATTTCTCGTGGCATGCTTGCTGTCGGAGCCCTTCACATAACTTCCTAGAGTTATGTCAGTGTCTTGTTATTTCGCTGCAAGGAAAGGAACTTACCTATTCCTCAGCATCCGTATCAACCTCCATAATCTCGGGAGATGACTTGCGGATTTCCAATAACTTCTTTGAAGGTGGTGCTTCGATGCGACGGACTTTGTTGTTTGATGCTTCATTGACTTCTGCATATTCAGCCTTCCTCTTTTTGGTTATCGCTTTAACCCCTTTGGCTGAATTAACAACAGGGTCGGTGGAGAAACATTTCCGCCAAAAGTGACCCGGTTTTCCACATCGTGTGCACTGCGACTCCTTCTTGCACTTATCGATAAGCGTAGACGGCATATTCTTATAGGCATTAGCATGCTCAGAATTCCCTTGCTTCTGGGATGTACCCGCAGAAGATAAGGAGCGCCTTGGGTTGGGCTTACCCGAACCCTGTTCCTTCTGTTTCGGTTGTTTCCTCGAGGTTGACAACCTCTCCTCGCTCTTGCCCTGGTTATCACTTCGGCTTTTCGTAACTGTCTCGCTGAAAGTGATATTGTCTTGGAGGGCGTGGCCCGTCTTCCGCAGAAGGTCCATGTACTCGGACACATCGGTAGGATGAGGTGTCTTTTGTGCCCAGACATTCCATAGTTGGGATGTCATTGTCATCCGGATCTTGTCTTTGATCATCGTAGGGTCCGTATAAGCCAATTGGACAATCAGATCCATTACCAAGTCTAAGAACTGGTCTACTTGCCCAGGCTTCATCTGCAATTTCGTCCACTCGCTAAGAGCGCGGTCCCGATCAACATGGGCACCGAAACATGCCATTAGCCGTTTCCTAAATCCTTCCCATGTACGAAACTCATGGTTGGGATTAAATGGCATACCCATCCGGCGTGCACCGTCCTCGCTGAAGTACCGGTGTAGGCCCATGTGTTAGGAGTACCCGATTCCCATAGCCTAGGAGTACCCTAGGTAGGGTAACATTACCCGAGTTCGAAAATCTTGGTCTCCAACACCCCCCTCCGGCCCCCTTACGGGGCCCGCACGTCATCATACACATCAACCTTTGTTGCGTCCTGTGACTATATGGTCACAGAATTAAAGGTGTCAGAATAACACCGTATACGTCGCTGCCGTCCGTCCGACCGAAAGCTGTTCGCAGGATATATAAGAGGGGACCTCTGGCCAGATCTGGGAAGTGGAACGAAGCCAATCCGTCAACTACTCAGGAAGTTACAATGCATCAAAGATATGACATCTTTGATACGGGCCGTAAGTAACGGTACGTTTTCGCACAAAGTCATGAGATGAATGTTAGAAGGTTCGGGGTAACGAACCAATGCATTTACATCCACCCTTCGACGATTAGAAAGAGTCTAGAGCTCCTGGAAACACTACCAAGGAAGCCAGCGAGCTTCAAGGAGTGTTGCAACTATGATAAGAGGTGTACCGCAGTTGCGGGATTTACAACCAACACAACACGAAGGTCCACCCCCTCTACATAGAACAATCAGGAGTTGCCGACCGAGGAATTATGAGACTGTTCAATAGAATGGCCTCTCCTCTACGAGAAGAGAGTCATCAGAAAGAATTCTATCGGTTAGTTGTTGAGTTATCACAACTAGAAGTCATCGGCTCCGGCAAATCTGCATATGCAGTCCCGTATCAAGACTGATCCTCTTGGTAACGAAAAGAACCATTGGAGCCAACAGAGTTCGACTTGAGAAGTCGGCTACAGGTCTATAGACTCTAAGGATCGGAAAATTACTACTGGTGACAAGTATGTCTCCCAGGCAGGAAATAGTAATTACCGAAGATGGTGTGATGGTTTTCAGAGTCTCCCGGTGGTCGCACCATTATGGAGAACTCGACGTTGCGCATTAAAATTGAAGAGGTACATATTTTGTATGCCAGTTAGATGTAGCCCGCGAACACTCAGACGCGGAATATAAATATCGAAGTGCCTCCCAAGCTTTAGACATCATCAAGCAACGGAGAAGAGACCTTAACAATATAATATTGTTCTTACGATTCTATCCTACTTTCTTGTACTCTTAGTAGTCATAAACGAAACGAGTTACTTCCGAGCCTTCCTGGACAAATCTCCGTCTATACGAAAGAATCCCGAATGGCCTAGACAACCGTAAGTCTATACCGGTTGTCTCCGCCTAACACCATGTACCAAGTTTTGGCAGTGCCTTGAAAAAGAGGGATAACCAAGCTGATTTTGTCCATATCTTCCGTGACTGATTCTCGGAAGTATTCGAACTTGATTTCTACATCGCTAATGAACCGCTGGGTATCGGTTGTATCTCCTTTGAAGGGAGTTACATCACCTAACTTCGCGGGCTTTCTTGGCTTTCCCCCTGAAGGGGTGGAGGTACCGGCTGGCTGACTAGCTCCAGCTGCCCCACTCATCTGCAAGAAAGCTCGTAGCAACCTTCGTGCTCCGCGGTCATAGCGTCTCTTCTTTTTCTCGCTCCAGTTTGGCTTCCGCGTCCCCAGAAACTCAGAGAAATCGGGTATGGAGTCGGCATCATCGTCATCACTTCTACTGGAGGAACTGGAATCACCCGGGTTTCCGCCAGCACCAACGTTTCCGCCAGGCGGGAGTTGATCTCCGCCGCCACCGGCATTTCTGCCAGGGCCTCCAAAGGGTCTATCATACCCGTCAAAGGAGTCCTCCCTTTCCCCTTATCTGTCCTCTTGGGGAACCACCCCCGAACGAGACAAAGGCATGGGAGGTGGGTCTGGTAATGGGACAGCTGCCGAAGAACTCGGAGTAACCCCATACCGACCCTGAACAAACTGCTGGAATTCCAGACAGCTATCCGGCATTGCCGGAGGTCCCACGAGCAAACGTGAACCACAATAAGAACATTTGGGCTTTTTCATCTTCGGACCCTCCTCCTCCGGCTTCCGGTACCCTTGACTCGAACAACTGTTAGGACAGTTGAGCGCATGTGCGCCCTTGGGAAAGTGAGGTCCGCGCACGACCGTACAAGCAGTGTAACAGAAGGCCGTAACTCCCGGCACAAAGGCCTTCAGACCCGTTCTTTCTGCGGAGCACCCCACATACCCCATTCACCCCCGGACTTGTTATATTGTCCTTGCCTAAGTTTGTCAAAAAACTCATTTGCATCAGTAGGTTTCCTGGGCGCACCAGGTAACTTAGGCATGGAAGGCATGGGAGGCAGGGGAGCAGGTTCAATGATAACAGGAGCTTGTCCTGGCTTTGGGAGAGGTGTATTCACAGCCGCCTGGTAAGGTCGGTCTGGCACAGGGACATTGGTAGAGGGTGTCGGGGTATCAGTGACTCCTGTCAAGTCTACCTGATCCCGACCAGGTTGCGGAGGTGGAGGAGGGACTCTGGACTTATCTACCCTATGACCACTATCGCCCGGACGAGAGCCTGTAGCAGGGCTAGGAGTCCGTCGGTTTCTCCTTTGAGATACCGGGGCGAGTGCTTCTTCGAGCTGTTCGTGGAAGGGGGAACGACGAGGAGAGACTAGAGCTCGTGGCTTTTGACCCGCTATCTGTACTCCTAATTCAGTCATGTATGCCTGATATGAGGGATTGGTCAACATAGCGGTTAGGGTCTCCGCAAAGTTGACCGCGGGACGCTTCTCCATCAGAGGTGCCACTGTCATGATCGTATCATTGTCATGATCGATCTGATGCCCTGTACGGGCAGCCTCTTCCAACGCCGCTATCCTCTTGGCTAGCGCACGTGTGTCACTAATTTGCCGTTTGAACAACTTCTGTTGTTTCCGCATCCACTCCGTAGCCGGCGTAACCATCTCTATTTTAAACTTAGTCTGCGCCTGCTCATTCCAGTAATGCATCTGGCTTTGAGCTTCCTTCATCTGTTTTGTAACTTCAAGAAGGATGTAGGGTTCCATGACTTCCCTAGTAAAATCCGCAAGACTAAACCCTTGACCTTGCCTTTCTGGCACTACCGGAATCGCAAGCTTCTGCTGTGTAAACGACTCGAATAACCGCGCAGGGTCTTCGACCACAATTTCCTCGGCATCGTCGGGAAGGTTGATATTGGTAGCATTAAGGACAAGTTCAATGGGTTCCCAACCAAGGCCTTTGGCATCCGAAAATGCTTCACGCCGCATATTCCATTGGTGGGATGCCGCCGCGGCAGGATCGAAGTGACCGGCTTGGTTCGATATAGTTATTTCCACCCGATGCTTCTGGTACCAGACCAGCGACTCGTACTCAAACTATGTCAATTCAAGGAGGTCAATACCAAGAAATCTCAGGAGTAGGAAGAGTTAAGCGAGGTCTTCGCTTAACGATATACTGTAACGGGGGCTCCCTCTGGGAAGATGGATCCCGAGGTTGCGACCGCACCGAAGTATTCTTTCAGAAGTAAAGATAAAGATAATCAACAGTAGAGTTTGAAAAAAATAAACGGTAAAACTTAATATTGTTAAGCCACAGCTTTACTCAATTAAGTCCTAATCTCGAGAGGTAGTTGATTGCCAGAGTAGAGGAGAACTCGCATATACTTTAAGTAGGTTTGGTAAGCTGCCAGTTACTCCCCATCACTACTCTGCGTTCGCGAGCAGCCAACTCCCGTGGGCTGTCTAGCCAACCTCTACGGGTCGGACCAACGATCCTCCGTAGTGAACTAGACCACTCGGTGGTGTTCTAACATCTGCCCGATAGAAGTGTTTTAGCCGCTGCATCTCCAATGCAACCGCAGGAGTAAAAACTCTTCATATCGTGGTCATGCCAGTGGCGAGCTGTCATGCCCGTGCGGATACTATACCAACTATGGCACTCTCTACCCATGTACACTTAGTCTTCTGCAAGCATTCGCGGCTCCTGAACATCTATCCGGTTCTACTCGTTTCCATATCATTCCGGAAGATAGCCACGTAGCTCCCCCGATCGACCACTCCGGAGGTTGACTACCAATAGGCGCTACCCACAGTCAACCCGCCTAGAAGTAGGTCATATCGTGGCCTCAGACTAGTGTCTTAGAGTCCTTAACGATTCTCCAATACTATTACTCTTTCGGGGCAACGGACTTCGGTTACCTCGCCTACTGGCCTCCGGTCACCTCACATACTACTCTTGACTTCAAAGCAGTATTACTCCGTCAGTTTTGGTCCGTTTTACACGAAACCACCTGGAGGCTATTCTCCAGGCTCTCCTCTTCCCCCCCATATATCCTGCGGACAGCTTCCGGTCGGACGGACGGCGTGAGCACATACGGGGTTATGGAAGCATCTCCACCGGGAGACTTTTGCTAGACTTACAGCAACTCTTCAGGCTGTAGCCCATGACGCCAGGGACTTATAACGGGGCCGGAGGGGGGTGTTAGCCACCACACCTCCAAGTTACAGCTTGTTCGGAGCTCAACTGGTTGTGCCGGAGTGATCCGCACAACCTGAGATTCGAACACCCTATGTAGTTTCGCGTGACAAACAATCTAGTCACTTCCCCCGAAGTCCTGCGTAACAAGTTACTTCCAAGGTAGGGTAACTTGGCTCCATAGCAGGGTAACCCTTAGCCCATGGCAGGGTAACTCTAGTCCAAAGGTAGGGTAACTGCACCCCGAGTTACCCTACAGAGTAGGGTAACTCTACCTGGACTCACCGTCAAGCAATTCAGGGTAACTCCCAAATTGACTACTTGGGTTACCCTACTGTGTAGGGTAACCACCACCACTCATAGGTACCTATGTACCTTTGGTATGGCCTAGCATGCCCAACCGAGGTACCTAACCACCGGTACCTCCGCCTGGTAGACCTAAGTCTACCGCCAGCCCTACCGCGGTAGTCTCTTGACTCCGGTATGGGTGTAGGTTTGGCTACTTGTAATAGTACTCAGTGGAGTCTCGTTACACAAAGTGAACGGAGCCGAGGAATTGGCGAATTGGGCTATACAGAGAGAACCAAAATTAACGACACTCGGAGGACCGGAAAAACCGAGGCCGGCCAAGACCCAAAACGAAAATTCGACACCTAGAAATAACAACGGCACTTTCAAACCAGGAACTACTCTCAAAGGAGGGTCAGCAATGACAATCGACAAGATGGGACAAGGAAGCTTGAACTTGTCACAAGACGAATACGAAAGACGAATGAAGGGAAAGCTATGCCTAAAATCTGCAAGTGCACGACATCCCATTGCAAATTGCAGAAGCCAACACAACCCTCGGAGTACTCCTCCAGGAATAAGGAATTTACCTCCCAAAAAAGAATGGAAACCAAAGGCCTCCATAAAAGAGATGACAGTCGAGGAACCAGAATCAGAATTGGGAAACGAGGACAGTCCCCAGTAAGAGGTGGTCTGGGCGACAACAAGGGAAAACCCATCGAGATACGAAACCTATATGAAGTACTGGAAAAGGAAGACATGATCAACCATCAAGAACTAGTGAAAGAACATCTCAGCATACCGATACGACTATACGATAAACGAAATGAAGCACATATCAACGCAATGATCAACTCGGGGGCTACCGAAGACTTTATCGATGAAGAGCTATGCGAAAAATATAACTTCTCAAAAAAGAAATCAGGGAATCACCGAGAAATCTACATGGCAGACGGCGAGAAAAGTACTACTAGACCCGTTACGTATATTACAACCATAGGAATGGAGACGGGGACACACAACGAAAAAATCACACTAGAAGTTACCAAACTAAGCCGACGAGAGGTCATTCTTGGAATGCCCTGGCAACGAGAACACAACTCCAAGATCGAATGGGATAGTGGAAAAGTTATATTCAACAGCGAACGATGTACGACATGGTGTCTCAACAGTTCACCAGTGATATACTGCAAATCAGAAGCAGAGGCTGAGGAAGAAAATCTGAGGATACAATTTTCTCATCTCAGGTCCGAGAAGAATAAAAGGATTCTAGTCAAAAAGTTGACACCCTGAGCAAGAGTACCTACCAAAGGGTCAGTCAAGGCAGCTGGTTATGACCTGTACGCATATGACAAAGAAACAATACCAGCCAGAGGGCAAGGTATTATCGGAACCGGGATTGCTATCAGATTGCCCGATAGTACCTATGGACGGATCGCCCCAAGAAGTGGTTTAGCCGCCTGGCATGGACTAACCACCAATACGGGAGTTGTCGATGCCGGCTATACGGGAGAAGTCAAGATTATCCTAGTCAATCCGGGACCAAACGCGTTCATGGTCGAACCAAGACAAAGAATAGCACAGTTGATCTGTGAAAAGATATCCGGACCAATATGCGAAGAAGTTAAAGAACTTCCACAAACTCCGAGAGCCGAAAAAGGTTTCGGCAGCACCGAGAAAAGAATAGAGATCAACAAGATCACTGCCAAAGCATTCGGACGATTCTATCGCAGACGTAAAGCCACGGGAGTACTCCACTGTTATTGGAACAAAGGAGACATACA
This sequence comes from Tuber indicum, assembly GCA_006112555.1. Classification (NCBI taxonomy): domain Eukaryota; kingdom Fungi; phylum Ascomycota; class Pezizomycetes; order Pezizales; family Tuberaceae; genus Tuber; species Tuber indicum. The sequence continues at coordinate 38,492 of VBSK01000107.1, forward strand.
CCTGAGGAAAGTCAATATCAGCACGGACCTAGCAATTCAGACTAAACGTCATGAAAAGAAACAAGATCTGAAAGACAGGATACCAAGGGAATATGACAAGTTTCTTCAACTATTCGAAGAACCAAAAGAAGACCCCAGAAAGAGACTCCCTGAAAAGCCCCAAGAAGGAAAATCGGATTTCAGTCAGCTACCTCCACACAGAGAGGGGGTTGACCACACGATTGAAGTTTGAGATTACGGACATGGACCATCCGCAAATCGGATCTACTACCTCGGAGAAAACGAGTTAAAGGTATTACGAGAATACCTTGCGTAAAACCTCAATAAAGGATTGATCAGAGAAGCGAGACCGGGATACTTTGGATCTTCTGTGCTCTTCCTCAAGAAAAAGGATGGCAGCCTAAGACTATGTGTGGATTACCGAGGCTTAAATGCTATCACCAAAAAAGACTGATACGCCTTACCCCTAATAGGAGAAATGATCGACCGACTCAGAAAAGCGAAATACTACACCAAACTAGATATCAGAAACACATATCACACAATACGAATCAAAACAGGAGATGAGTACAAAACAATGTTTAGTACTTGATACGGAAGGTACGAATATACGGTGATGCCTTTTGGGCTCACCAATGCGTCAGTAACCTTTCAGAGATAGATAAATCAAGTACTTTTCCAGTACTTAGACATCTGTTGTATAGTGTACCTGGATGATATCCTGGTATACTGAGAAACCTTGGAACAACACCGACAAGATATACGAAAAGTGCTAAGTGCACATAAACCAACGGGAATGAAGTTGAAGGCGACCAAATGCGCATTCCACAAAAGTGAAGTGGAATACCTTGGATTTATTATCAGCCCAGAAGGAGTACGAATGGATCCAGTCAAAACAAAAGCCATCTGGGAAAGGAAATATCCGCCGAAGGTTTGCGGAGTCCAAAGCTTCGTGGTATTCTGCAACTTTTACCGTCGATTCTTAGAAGGATTCAGTCGGGTTGCGAAACCCCTATACAACTTATATTGAAAAGACAAAAAATTGGGAATGGGGAGAGAAGGAAATCAAAGCATTCGACCACCTAAGGACCAAGATAACGATGGCACCAATTTTGCTTCACTTCGACCTCAAAAAAGAAATTATGATAGAAACGGATGCCGCAAACTATGTTTGCTCAGGTATTATTTCGCAGAAACAAGAAGATGGAAAATGGAGACCGGTGGCATTTCCATCCAAAACCATGTCACCAGCTGAATGCAACTACGATATCCACGACAAAGAACTATTGGTAACAGTTTAAGCACTTAAGGAATGGAGACACTATGTACAAGCAAGTCAGCACCGAGTTAGAATCCTAACTGACCACAAAAATCTGGAACCATTCATGACCAAAACGTCTTTTGTTGGAAGGCAAATACGATGGAGCGGACTTCTTAGTCAATACGACATACGGATCGAATACCGACCCGGGAGAGAAGGAGGAAAACCAGACCTCCTTACATGAAGATTAGAGGATTTCCCTGACCAGAAAGACGAAAGGGTCACTCAAAGACACCAAATCCTCCTACCAAGAGAGAAATACTTCGACCAAAATATACCAATAATGGTACGAGAAATGGAAATTACGACCATAAAGGATGACAGTGAAGAAAGAATCAAGACCTCAAGCGCAAAAGATGAGACGATCTAATCCATGCGAAGAGCACTAGAAGAAGGGAAAAAAGAAATGAAAGGAGTTGCACTAGGACTATGTCAGTTGAAAGAAGGATACCTGTGGTATCAAGGAAAAATCTAGATCGGCGACGAAGAAGAATTGAGAAGTCATCTGATCTCTCAACACCACGATAATACAATGGCTGGACATGGCGGAACGGCTAAAACAACAGAGTTGATAAGCCGGAAATACTATTGGTGAACGATAAGGGAAACGGTTAAACGATATATACGAAATTGCGACACGTGTCAATGCATAAAAGTATTACAATATGAACCCCATGGACTACTATAGCCGAATGAGATACCTACAACACTATGGGCATCGATAGCAATGGATTTCATCACCGACTTACCGAAATCCGAAGAATTCGACTACATCAAGGTCGTCATTGACCGCATGACAAAAATGAGTCATTTCATCGCATGCAAGAAGGAAATGAATACGCAACAATTTATCCGCCTCTTCGTCAACGAAGTAGTCAGATTACATGGAATACCACGTGACATCATCATTGACCAAGGAACTTTATTCACTTCCACTTTGTGGAAGGAGGTAGCAAAAGAAGCAGGGATCGAAAGAAAAATGAGCAGGGCATTTCACCCACAAACGGAGAGACAAACCGAAAGAACGAACGCAATAGTGGAACAATCCCTTCGCACATACGTCAACTATCAACGAGACAACTGGTATGATATGCTGCCATTCGCAGAATTCGCATACAATAATGGCAAACAAGAATCCATAGGAATGTCACCATTCTACGCCAACACCAGAAGACATCCTGAATATCCGAAAATCGACTACATGATATGAGAGAAGGATACGACACCAGCAGATATCGTACAATTATAAGACACATTGGTAACATCAATGACCAATACACAGTTACGACAGAAATATTACTACAATCGTAAACGAAAACCCGATCCAAACCTACAATCAGGAGATATGGTATGGTTATTAACCAACCACATCAAAACACCGAGACCATCAAAGAAACTAGACTATCGAAAAATGGGACCATGGAAAATCTTGGCAATAGTGGGAACCAATTCTTATAAATTGGACCTCCCACCGGGCATGAGAATCCACCCAACATTCCACATCTCACTCCTTGAACCATACGAAGACAATAAGTTTCCCTCTCAAATCAAACAACCTCTACCGCCGATCGAAATAGATGGTGAAAACGAATATAAACTTGACGAAATCATTGACGCTCGTCAACACTACGGAAATCTACAATACTGGGCCAAGTGGACTGGTTATCCTCCTCAATACGATAAAACTTGGTACCGAGCAGGCAACTTTAACAATACAACGCACGCCATCACCAAGTTCCACCAACCCTACCCAGGGAAGCCAAACCTGGGTGCACGTCAAACTCGAGCCTGTCAACAACGACTGGCAAAACACCAACCTCCTCACATCACACAAAGGATGGGGAGATAGCCCAAGGGCTATCACCCCAACCAGTCCAGAAAACTCGGGACCAACCAACGCCAAGCTTGCAGCTCCGGAAGAAATAGCTCAAAAGAATGCAGAACATAGCTGTCTATCGCGGACAGCATGTTTCGACGATGAGTACCTTGTACATATTCAGGAATAATATGGGGCCAATTACTGGCCTCGACGATCTAAAACGAAGAAGGATAGGACCCCGAGGAAGCCTCGGAAACTGCGCCGCGAGACCCCATGGGAACGGTATTATCAGGATGGCTGCCGCCATCATAAACAGGCCAAGATTGACGCTGGGCGATACCCACAGCGAAATGGAACAATGAAGCCCTTGATCGAAAGACACGAAGCCAACTGAAAAGGGAAGGAGACGACTAGGAGGAAAAGGGGGGAAGCTGCGGGAACGCAGCTACAGGAGGAGGGGGGCAAAAAGTCCGAAGCCATCGAAGACCAAACCTCGGATACCGCCACGGAACAAGATGTCGTTCCCCAGCCATGACAAATTACCGACTTGCGTAAACAACTTTACGCCTCCGAAATTACCATCGCGCAATACCTCAATACGATCAACATACAACAGAGAACACTCGAGGTCGCGAATGGTACACTAGAAATGGTGCGACAGTAATACAACCAGGAGCGTGAAAACTTCGCGCCAATGAGAAAGGCAGTCAGAGGGATGGGAAGAGACGTTCTCAACCTTAGGCTAAGGAGATAGAACCCCGAAGGGAGTCTCGTTAGAGGATGAGGAGAGCTACAGTCACAAATCGGATTGTGACAAGGCAGATTGATAAGGCAGAATAGGGATTTCACATGACTCGCAGTCGCGAGTCATAAATGTTATTGTTATGTGATGACTCCCAGTTGTGAGTCATATGATGTTATGACTTTCGCGCGTGACTCATACTTATGAGTCACGAGTTTCACACATGTGACACACTTAGCGCACATGATTAGATATGAGGATTATGATTGATTTAGGCATGTTGCGCAGTTGACTCGTGTGAGTCAACTAAGGATCTCACATGACTCACGGATGTGAGTCCTAGGATATGGTGACGTGAAGGTATGAGTCACACAGGGTTAGGGTTGGGTGAGGAGTCTGTATAAATAGAGGGTCCAGGGACCTTCGGGACAGCGGTCGCTGCAGTTTACGGGTGGAGTTTTTCCCTATGCTTTCCTGCCTAGCTTGTTTGGTTTCCTTTCTGTTGGCTACGTGTAGTTAGTGGGAGGGGTATCTTTCGAGGGAGGAATCTTCTTGGGCATTTGGCTGGCTTCTAGGCGAGACCCCTTCGCATTCAAGTCGTGGGGCCTGCGGGCCGGGCACCTGAGTTGGTCGTCCTTGGAGTGTGTGCGGTTAGGCCCATACCAGAGGGTCCTGGGGGTACGGGTTTTCTCCTGGTCCGGGGTGGATACAAAGGGGTTTTGTTTACGCCATAGCTAGCGCTGCATGCGATTATTCTTGTACCTTAAACAATGAATTAAATGACGATAAAAAAAAGAAAAAAAAAAAAGGACCTTCGGGACAGCACGCTTCGTCGCTCCTATTTTTCTGCCACATAGTTTGACAACACCACGGTCGGCTATCGTGGCTCCCCCTTTCTCCCCTCTGCCCCCTTGATGGTTCCTGCCTAGGGACACGGTTAACTCCTCTATCCTCTCCCGCCATCACCTCGCCTGCCTCCTGTTTGCTTGCCGGGGGAGTTGTCTGGGCTCGCCCCGTAGTCCTGGCTCGCTTTTGGAGGCTCGCTTAGTTTTGGCACGGTCGGCACCCCCTCTTCGTTTCCGGTCGGCACTGGCAGTGGTGGACGTCTGTCTCCCCACTTGCACGATCCCCGTTGGGAACACCTCGGCTAGTAACTTCGGGGTCTGTCTCGCGGTGAGACGGGCCATACCCTCCTAGTCGGTCGGTTCAAGTCGGACAGCCTTCCTCCCCTTCCGTTCCTCGTTCCTTACCCCGCCTGTGGGATCCCTTCCACAAAGTAACGCCATCTCTCAGAGAACAAGGGACTACATGAGAGACGCGGTAATACGGCATGGGTTTGGTTTGCACGGTCGGACTTTTCTGGGGCCTCTGGCGCTCCCTCCATTTTCCTCTTCGAATGCGTCGGCTCGCACCCTACTGCCTCCCCTCCCTGGCTGGTACCCTACTACCCCCCTTCGTTAGCTGGCACCTCACTGCTGGGCGGCATCCCCTCGGCCAGACATCCACTCCTTGGGTCCAGCACCGAGACCCTCCGTTTTCGACTGGCGGGTCATGGTATTGCACTACATCCGTGGCACAGCTGGTTGGGGGCATCAGCCTGCGGGCTTTTTGCCGGCCGCTCACTTCGGGGGGCGGTTTTAAATTTGGCACTTTGGCGGTTCGGTGGGCGGTTGTATATTTTTTTTTTGTGGTTGCTGCAGTTTACTGGTGGAGTTTTTCTCTATGCTTTCCTGCCTAGCTTGTTTGGTTTCCTTTCTGTTGGCTACGTGTAGTTAGTGGGAGGGGTATCTTTCGGGGGAGGAATCTTCTTGGGCATTTCGCTGGCTTCTAGGCGAGACCCCTTCGCGTTCAAGTCGTGAGGCCTGCGGGCTGGGCACCTGAGTTGGTCGTCCTTGGAGTGTGTGCGGTTAGGCCCATACCAGAGGGTCCTGGGGGTACGGGTTTTCTCCTGGTCCGCGGTGGATACAAAGGGGTTTTGTTTACGCCATAGCTAGCGCTGCATGCGGTTATTCTTGTACCTTAAACAACGAATTAAATGACGATAAAAAAAACAAAAAAAAAACAAAAAAAGGACCTTCGGGACAGGCTCCTCACGCACCCACTTAAGTCTTGCCTACACTATTAAAATCAATCTACTCGCGTACATACACAAACATCTCCCGCACCATATGTGAGAAAGAGATCTTGCTTGTATAGGTTCAACGAGAACTACGAGAGATATAGACAGACGAGATCCGAGAAGATCGCGTAGGCCTAGATAGGTTTCAGAGATATTGATATCTGATACGAGATTAGGTAAGAAGTCGTTACCTATTGAAAGGCTAATCTATAAAAAGATAGGATCGTTACAATGACTACCAGGAGTGCAAGAAAGTATAATAGAATCGTAAGAATAATCTTATATTTTTAAGGTCTCTTCTCCATCACTGGATGATGTCTAAAGTTTGAGAGGTATTGTCAGGCATATATGGTCAAGCATAGTAGTAGTATCATGTAACTGACTATAGAGATCAGGTGGCTCAACGGATGGTTGTGGCAAAGGTCTAAAGGAGTTAAATAATAATCTCTAATTTATAACTTCCTGACCGCAAGCCATACAGACTACTTACAATAGTGACTAATTAGCCGATAGAGCGATTTTCTATCAATTGGATAGAAGATAAGATATCTGGTACTATCAAGATACTTCAAAAGCCACCAATACTCATCCAAGACCAGGTGTATGTCGGACGGCTCTAATAGGAGTCACTCTTAGAGGCAGGAGGTCCAAGGGGAACCATACTTTAACGGGAAGACTGGAGATCCATGAGCCTTGTATGATGCTAGCATGTCGAGACTCATGCAAAGTATATATTATCTATACACCAGTTCCTGACAACAAACCTAGGTAGTTCTTAATCAGAATGGACGATTGGAACGATAGCCATATTGACTACATTACATGGTTGGTCTATTTAAGCTTAGAGATCATGAAGAGATCATTGGAAGATAGGACGCTATTCTCTCAAGATAAATATCTCATGTCATTTAAGGTTGAAGTGGTGTGTGAACTTTCAGAATCCAATGGTGTTCACACTTAATAGAAACTAAAGTTAGCAGTGGTTAGGTAAAAGTTAGTATATGGATATTAAGTATTGGTAGATTACCATAAATATTTTTCAGGTCTCCGGGTTAGTTTGAGGAATCAAGCAATGGAGAAGAGACCTTAACAATATAATAAGTTTATAAAATTTCAAATCTTTAGCTTTTATTATCCCACTACTTTACGAGTCTTCCTAGACAATCTCCGATCATAAGATTCAGGCTCTAGTTCGACCAATAAGATCAATCATGGCTATCGCCTAACAGGGATTTCGATATTTATACTCCGTATCTCAGGGTTAGTAGACTATATCTATCTAACATACAAAATATATACCTTTTCAAATATAACTTGCAATGTCGAATACTCCACAAAGGTGCGAATGCTAGGAGATCCTGAAAACCATCACGCCCTCTTCAGTAATTACTATTTTCTTTCTGGAGGTTATATTTATCTCTAGTGGTAATTATCCAATCCTCTAAGTCTTTAGACCTGTAGCCAAGTTCTCAAGTCAAACTATGTTGGCTCCAATAGTGCTTTCTGTTCTTAAGAGGTTCAGTCTCCATACGAAGTTGCCGTTACATATATATGTTAGGCATATAAAGACCTAGCATAGGGTAATGTCACGCATCTAACCATAGAGGTCAAGTGACTTAATAAGCTGGTTGCGGTAAAGCTATATAGAAATTAAAATAATAATTTCTAAACTCCCTGACCGCAAACTATATAAGACCACTCGCGATAGTGAATAGCCCACTGAGGGATTTTCTATCAATTAGATACAAGACATCCAGCATTATCAAACTAGTTCAGAAATTACCGATACCCGTTCAAGATTAGGTGTATAGTGGACGACTCCAATAGGAGTCCCTCTTAGAGGCAGGAGGTCCGAGGGGAACCACACTTGGATTGGAAGACTGGAGATGCATAAGTCTTTCTATGATACTAGCTTGTTGAGACTCATGCAAGTATATATAAATTATGCACCAGTTCCTGACAACGAACTTAGCTGGTTCTTGATCAGAAGGGACAATTGGAATGATAGCCATTTGGACTACATTTACATGCTGACTCCACGCAAGCCTAGAGATCGTAGAGAGATCATTGGAAGAGAGGACGCTATCCTCTTCACATAAATATCTCGTCTCAATTAAGGTTAAAGTAGTGTATGAACTTTCAGAGTCAAACGGTATTCGCACTTAGTAGAAACGAAAGTTAGAAGCTCCCTGGTACAAGTTAGTACAGCGTTACTAAGTACTGGTAAATTGTTATAAATAGCTTTAAGGTATCTGTATTAGTTAGAGAAAATCAAGCAACGGAGAAGAGACCTTAACAATATAATAATTTTACAAAATTACAAATCTTTACTTTTATTCTTCTATCACTTTATGAGGTTTCCTAGACAACCTCCAATCATAAAATTCAGGCCCTAGTCTGACCAATAAGATTGATCTCCGCTACCACATAACAATACGCCAGAGTTGAAAACCACTAGTTGTGATAGCTTAACAACTAACTGATGGATTGTATTCAGATGACCTTCTCCTCATAGAGGGGAATTTATTCTATTGAATATACTCATAATCCCTCAGTCAGTAACTCCTGGCTGTCTTAAATGATGGGGGTCAGTCATAGAGTGGTATTGGCAACAACCGCCACAAACATGACACTTCTCCTAACATAGTTGTGACACTGTGTAAAATATATTGGTTCTTCGAGCAGTGCCTTTCAGGATTTCTAGAGTCTTTTAATAGATGGAGGGTGGGTATAAATGTATTGGTTCATTGACTTAGAACCTACAACATTTAACATTGTAGTTTAGTACGAAAATGTCCTGTTAGTTATGGCCTATATCAAAGATGCCACATCTTTAAAGCCTAGTAACTTGCTGAGTAGTTGACGGATTGACTTCCTTTTACTCGCGCATCTTTGCCAAGAATACCACCACTAGCGGGTGGCTTGGCGATTTCCCAGTAAAGGTGGTCTATAATGACAACAATAACCAGTAGGGTGGTTATAGAGCAACAAACAACCACAATACCCCTATCGACAACTTCTCATATTACTACTATCTCAATTTCATGATACCACAAAGGAAGAGCTTATCTACGCAAATGAGAGGTACTATTATTGGGATGAGAGAAGGAGCCAGTATATCTTGCAGGGCTATTGAAGAAGTGCTTGGAGGGACTGTCTCGGTTGCGGCAATAAAAAGTATTTGCCTACGTGCAAAGGTAATTCTAATTCCTACAAGAATTTTAGTAACATGAGTTGACTGGTAAATGTAGACTAGGGCAGGAAACACTGTGGGCTTTATAACTCTCCTTGAGTGTCTTACCAATAAGGAGAGATTAGAGCCCACTGTCCCACAAAATATTATGAAAGGTTCTGCAGAATCTGACCTACTTCGCGAGTTAGCACTTCGAGACGCAATACACTGGCAACGAACCTACCCAGAGATCGCCAAAGAGGCTGTAGTCAATATATCCCATTCTTATAGTTATAAGATTATGAAAGAGTACCAGAATTTGGGGCATTTTAATCCTCACAGTAAACGAAAGTTGGATCAACATGACTGGGCTGCCCATGTACAGCTTGCAGAATGGGCCTTGGAAATTCCAGTTGAGGTATTTGCATTTACAGATGAATCTTGGATTGAGGTTGGTGGGACTCATGAACACTAGAAGATCACACATCCACGAGGTTCGAACCCCTATGATTTGGTGGTTCCATTTGACAAGCCGCTATTCACCTTAATGGTCACTGCATATGTATCTTTAGGACACAAAAGTCTATTGAATATATGAGAAAAGGAAACAAACAAGGGAGGGAAGGAAAATGAGGAGGAGTTAAGGGCAGAAAATGAAGTAAAGCTTCAGTGAGTTCAAGAAAAGCGCAAAAGGGCAACAGAGCCAGGAACCAAAGAGTTTCTGTTTTTAGAAGAGAAGAATAAACGAATAAGGCATTACAATACACAACATACGCCTGAAGAGCCATGAAAGAGGTGTCGAATTCCTAATTCGGAGTTTATGAGGAGATCATGGAGCGAAGTGGAGGAGAAGGGTTTGATTGGTTCATGTACCGGAAAGATGTTCTACATCCATTGATTTACCCATTCCTTAAAGCCCTAAGTAAGAACAGCCAAACAGATATTGGGCTAATCGAAAAGAGTGCGGGTATGTTAGGCGGAAGCCGACTCTGAATAATTGTCGAGAAGACTTAGGCCTGAATCTTTCGTAATAGACGGACATTTGTCTAGGAAGGCTCGGAATTGTTCTTTTCGTTTATGACTACTAAGAACTCGCGTAGATTGATAAGGGAAATATTTTATAAAGATTCGTAGGTAAAACAATGTTATATTGTTAAGGTCTCTTCTCCGTTGCTTCATGATGTCTAAAAGCTTGGGAGGCACTTCGATATTTATATCCCGCGTCTGAGTGTTCGCGGACTACTTCTAATCCTCCTATAACTAAGTACCTTTCCCAAGATTGTACGCTAACGTCTCATAGTCTTAACAAGTGCGAACACCGTTTGACCCTGAACTTTCACACACCATCTTCGTTCTCATAAAATCTTTTCCGTCTTATCGTAGGATGCGCTATTATCCTCGAATGACCGGTCTTCGATTTATAGAGACGAGTAGACTTATATTTGAAACTTCAGTCGACTTGACTATCGTCCCAGTAGTCTCTTCCGATTTCACATAGTGGCCAGCGTATGCGTCGGGTACCTATGCATAATGCAGGCTGCATAGACGGTGTGCCAACACTCTTAGTCTACCGCCTATTAGGTCTTCTGAGTCTGAGCAGCTTCCCCTCGGTCCGCCTCGCCTCAAAGAGAATCACCTCTCGAGGGATCCTGTCTCCAGGACCAACCAACATACAGCGGCCTTCAGATAGGTATTGGTGTCAAATCTATCCCCTATGGCCTCTGGGGCACTGTAGGAGTAGTTGCGGATTTTCGAACCGAAAACGTCCCGTCACTTTCGGCCCATAGTTAGGATGCCCAACTTTGAAGCCTGATAACTTAATGCGCCTCCGACGGATTTCCTCCGTTCCACTTCTCAGAGGTACCCAGAGGTGCCCTCTTATATATCCTGCGAACAGCTTCCGGTCGGACGGACGGCAGTGACGTATATGGTGTTATGAAGTGGGCTTCATTGGAATGACATTTTAGTCATAGGACGCAACTCTTCGAAATCTCGCTAAGGACGTGCGGGCCCCAGAACGGGGCCGGAGGGGGGTGTTAGGCTCTCGATAAAATGAGGGTCTGTGCGCAGTTACCCTACCGAGAGGTCTGTGCATTTTCTTTATGCCTAACATGAGCTCCCTCCTACAAGGTCTCGCCTCGAGCACCTTTCTTAATTATTTCTTATTTAACAAATTTCCTTTTAAGACCCGATGTGGTCAGGGTAAAAAACCTTCCGGCGTTTGCTTGTTCACCGTAGGAAAACCTTTTCCTCATCGCCTTACTTCTTCCTGCCCTGGCATCTCCGGGTTGTCTCGATGAAACTCTTCGACTACTTCTTCAGCATTTTCCATGCCTGTCGCGGGTTCCCAAGTATTTTCATCTTCCGCACAACCCTGCCATTTCACAAAATACCATAGCTCTCGTACCTGCCGGTAACGATTGCTGATTCTTTTCCTATACGTCCGTATTTCGCTACGGACGATTTTCTCTATCTCCCATTGCAAGTCCCCTTCAACCTCTTCTGGTTCTCTGGGAGGTTGCCTGCGTTCTGGATGAACCGATTCTCGATATGGTTCGAGCAAGGATACGTGGAAGACTGGGTGAATATTCCATCGGTCGGAAATGTTTAGTTTAAACGCTCGGTTGCCTCTTTTTTCCAATATTTGGAACGGCCCATAGAGTTTGGGTGCTAACTTTTTCGACTTCCGTCTAGTCCGTATGTTTTTTGCGTTTAACATAACTTTGTCGCCAATTCTAAACTCAGGTTGTTTTTTGGCTTTCCGATCGTAGTATTTTGTCATTCCTTCCCGTGTCTTTTCAAGCGAGCTTTTCGCTTGTTCGTGTATCGTCTTAATCCAGTTCGCGTATAGGGAAGCGCCGGGGTTTTGAACTTCACGTTCTTTCATCCACTCAGTTTGAGGGTGGAACCCATAGTTCGCGTAAAAGGGGGACATTCCGTGAGCGTTGGTTGCAGAATTGTTATATGCATGTTCTGCTAACGGCAGTAACTGATACCAGTCATCTTGGTCATAGTTAATAAAACTTCGGAGATATCCTTCCAGCACTTGGTTGGTTCTCTCTGTCTGTCCATCCGTCTGTGGATGATATGCCGTCGACATTCGTCGTTTTATCTCCAACGCCTTGCACAATGATTCCCAAAACTCGCCAGCGAACTTAGAGTCCATATCCGAAATGATCTCCGTCGGTAAGCCGTGTAGCTTCCAAACCTCCCTTAAGAACGTATTTGCGACATCCTTTGCCGTAGCCGTAGTCTGTAGTCCAAGAAAGTGTGCCATTTTTGTAAACCGGTCGACAACTACCATGATTTGTGTACAACCTTGTGACTCTGGTAGTTGGGTGATGAAGTCTACTGATATCGACGACCATGCTGTGAACGGCGTCTGCAGCGGTTGCAACAGTCCGTATTTCGCATGTCGGGGTGACTTGTTGTGTTGACATTCATCACAGGATCGCACGTAGTCGTTGATCCATTCGGCTAGCCCTTTCCAATAAAAATCTCTCATGATGATTTCTAGGGTTTTTTCTTGTCCGAAGTGTCCGGCTATCTTTGCGTCATGGCATCCCTCGGCTATCTTGGTGTACAATGCTTGGTTGTTTGGGACGAATAGACGATTCTTATAGTATAGAAGGTCGTCGATCAGTGTCCAGTTCTTAGGGAATTCTTTTCCTTCATTTCGGAGCTTTGATAAGTCCTCGCGTCGTTTCAGCCAGTCTCTATCCGATAGCGTCGCCTCAAGAAGTTGTCCAAGGAACTCGGGGTTAAACTTCTTCATTGTCTTTTGTTTTAGCATGGCCGTTGATATTAATATTTTCTCTGGTACTTCTTCAATGTCGTACCAGGACAAATTTTCGGCTGCCGATGCTTCTTGCTGACATATGATGGGTTCTTGTTCCTTTATTATTAGACTTCTTGTAGCGATGTCGGTGCTTCCGAAACCTTGGGCTCCTCTTTCAGTCTCGTCTAGCTTATCGACCTCCATTAAATCGGATGTGTCGATTTTTTCCACTATGATTTGAGCCATTCTGTCTCCTTCTCGGATTTGGCAATCAACATCTTTGTGATTATATAGCAAGACTTTGAGCTCTCCCGTATAGTCGGCGTCTATTGTCCCTGCGCCGACCGAAATTCCGGAACGTACTGCCAGCCCACTACGGGCCGCTACTCGTCCATATGTCCCTGCTGGTAGGCTTATTGCTATTCCAGTATCGAGTAGCGCTTGTCCTCGTCTAGGGATAATGGCGTCGCTTATGGCGTAGAGGTCATGTCCGGCTGCCATTCTTGAACCTTTAGTGGGTAACCTTGCCTTGTGGTTCAAGCGTCTTACTCGGATGTATCTGTCCGAGGTATTCGTCTTTGGTTTCAACGCCAGGTCTTTCTCATCGCTCCAACCTAGTACTTCTTTTCCTAACCCTTCTTCCTTCTCCTCCTGCAGTGCCAGCAGCATTACTTGGAAGTGTTCTGGCTTTAAAACGGTTTGCTCGCGATGCGTAGCTCCCTCCTCAGGACGGTACTCCGGCCGTCTACTTAGAGCGTCAGGCTTTCCGCCCTTAGTTCCTGGTCGGTAAACAATCTTAAAATTGTATTCTGCCAGCTTCTGAGCCCATCGAATTTGGCGTCCGCTCCAAACCTTAGAAGTAAGGAAGTATTGTAGGTTTTGATGATCGGTGTATACCGTCACAGGTTTTTCCGTGCCTACTAAGTATTGCCTCCATTCTTTGAACGCTTCTAGGATTGCAAGTAGCTCCTTGTCATGAATCTCGTAGTTTCGTTCAGCCGAGTTCAATTTTCGTGAGTGGAAAGCCACTGGATGTAGCCTTTTATCCACAAATTGTGACAAGACACATCCTAAGGCAAAGTCGCTTGCATCCGTTTCTACCACCGTCTCCCGGTCTGGGTAGAAATGTTGTAGAATGGGTGCAGTCGTAAAGCGATGCTTTAACTCTTTGAACGCCGATTCTTGTTCAGCGCCCCAATGGAAATCCTTTGGATTTCCTTTTAGTGTCTCCGTTATCGGTTTACACACTCCGGAGAAACTTCGTATAAATCGTCGGTAAAAATTGGCAAATCCAATAAATATCTGGACTTCTTTTACCGACGCCGGCGATTTCCAACTCAATACGGAATCGACTTTCCTCGTGCTCATAGCCACCCCTTCGACAGATACCATATATCCCAGGAATTCTACCTCTTGGACATGAAAGACTGACTTTTTCAAGGATACAGCTAGTTGGTAGTCGGCGAGTCTTTGCAAGACTTGATCGACTAACTCAACGTGACTCTTTTCATCCTTTGAATATATCAAAATGTCATCCAAATAGCAGACCACTCCGTAGTCCAAAAATTCATGCAGGACTTGGTTCATCATGTCTTGGAAGGTTGCCGGAGCATTAACGAGCCCGAAAGGCATTACCTTGTATTCGTAATGGCCGTATCGAGTTCGAAAAGCCGTCTTCCACTCGTCTCCTTCTTTAATTCTTATCAGATGATAGCCGTCTTTCAGATCAAGCTTTGTGAAAATCTTAGCCCCAGCTACCCGATCTCTGAGCTCGGACATCAGTGGCAGTGGGTGCTTGTTCAAAACCGTAATACGGTTGAGGTTTCGGTAGTCTACAACTAACCGAAGTTTGCCGTCGGGTTTCGGGACGAACAGCACTGGTGCGCCTGCGGGGGATTTGCTCCTTGTGATTTTTCCTTGATCCATCATCATTTTAAGGTATTCTCTTAACGCGGCAAGCTGTTTTTCTGACAAGGGGTAGATTGGACCCCAGGGCGCTTTCGCGTCGTCCTTTAGTTCGATTTCATGATCGAACGTCCTCCGGGGCGCCAACTTTTCCGCTGTTTGTGGCAAGAATAGGTCCTTGTGTCGCCAATATTCTTGAGGTAGCGATCCCAAGACTATATCGTCGGGACTTTCACTAGCGCCAATCCTCCCAATATAGGCAGCGTTTTCGTCAAAGACTACCGTCTCATCGTATTCAAACATGTCGGCTATTCCCTCATCTTCCTCCACACATTTTTCGCAGCATTTTGCGTCGAACGACCACCTTTTTGGGTCTTCGATGTGTGATATGGGATGTTCTTCATGCCACCATCCAAATGGTATGATCATCCCGTATGATCCAAGTTCTGCTATTTCGCAGGTTATCTCAGACAGATGTTTATTTCTTCCTATTTCTAACCATAAGGGATGGGTGTAAAACTTCCCTCCGGAGACTGCTGCGGTCCCATCAAACCCATAAATTTTGACCGCGTCCGATCGTTGTGTGAACGGTAGTCGGTGTTCCTGTACCAATCTTTGATTGATGACGAACACATTTGAGCCTGAGTCCAACAGGACTTTAATCTTTTGTCGCCTATGGTTTAAAAAGAGGTAGGCGTCTCCCTCAGGGCAGGAATATCTTTTAGGTAGAGACGCGTAAAGCTTGCGTCTTCGCGGCTGTCCGCGATCTTCTTCTGGCTTTCGTTTTGGCATTGTGTAACAAAATGTTTGTTACCATGCCCGCACGGTTTCGACCATTGAGGTCTCCTCAGACAAACTGAATTTTTCTTGGTATATCGGGCAGCCCACTACTAGCGGTCTTTACCTCCTGCCGAGGAGTTCCCATACCTTCCACTTTTTCTACCTGTGGAACCAAACTTGGGGGTCTCTGCCATCGTCCAGATATCATGGGGACAAGAGCCGGGTGCGTAGGGCTGGTCGGCTGTCCCTTTGATAACCTTCCCGGGCTTATTATCCACCCTCGCTTAACCGTAGACAGTGTCCTCATTTTATCGGGTGCCCGTCCGGTACCAGCGCGGCACCTAAGAAGTAGTAAATAGAGGTGAGGTCTAGAGCTCTTGTACCTAGTGGTCGAAGATACGCCTCGCTCATCCTCCTAAATCTTTCATCTTAGCCCTACTGTCGCTCCTGTCGGTACCCTTGGTGCTGTCTGTTTCCTGTCTAGGTTTTGGTCCTTATCGGAGACCTTTCAGATTCCAGGTCACGTGCCTGACTACCCAAACAAGCATGTGTTCGGGGCATTGGGGCGAAACATACGTTATTACCTTGGGAAGCATAGAGGCGCCGCCAATGTCAACATCGCTCTTTATTAATCCTCTTGTCTCAGCAAGAGGGACGCGTGTACTCCCACTCAGGTCATCCAGCATGGTTGCTTGCCTCGCTTCGGTCTCTTGTTTTGCCGTTGATTTCGATTCCTAGAGACCATGTGTCTACTAGACTACCCGAACACCGTCGTTGTCGGTACCTTTGTGAAAACTTATGTGATTTCTTCGTCTTCACCTAATTCCCACAATCGGCTAGTGGTTCTGACCTGTCCAGCTTGTGCGGGTTTTCGAGCAGGTCTTGGTGGTTTGGCGGACCTTGCTCGGTTGGGGCCCATTCGTAATGGTCTTCGGCTGACTGTCGCTGCCGATATTTGAATGTTCCCGTAGCACGTTTTATATGTGTGGTTCTTTTTTCCACATCTCGTGCAGTTATTGTCCTTTTTTCTCGTATCAATGACGCTTTGCGAGATTCCTTGGTGTGCTTCCGACCAATTCGAGTGTGTGATCGGAGCACTTCCTCCTAATTTCTTAGTTGGCCGTTCCGACTTGTGATCTTCACGTTTCCTTTTTCGTGAGGGTCCTCCACCTCCTTTTATATAAGCCTTATCTCTTCGTGGCTTATCCGGCCTTTCATCTCTTGAGGATTTGTCCTTTGTATCCTTAGAGGAGGTGTGTCGGGAACTGCCTTCTTTCAGTAACTTTTTTCGGTACTGAAGGTCTTCTTCTGCCCGGCCGGCTTCTATTACAACATCCTCCCATTCCTCGTCGGTATCGAACTTCTGGAAGGAGATACGGGTGAGAATGTCTTCGGGCAAGTTTCTTTCAACTGTCTCTCTCCATGATTCACCTGTCATATTGGCTTTGTTATTCAGGTTGTGCATGATTCGGAGGTAGGTTTGAATGTTGCCCTTGTATTTTACTTCCTTCATGTCCCGCAGGGCTTGTCGTCCCTCCTGTAGAGGCGCAAAGGCCTTTCCTATTTCGTACGAGAAGCGGGTCCATCTTCGAAAATTCCGATTTTGGGTTTCGCCCTGTAGCCCGTCCATCTTTCTCCGGTACCATATCGTGTATGGTGTTACTATCTTTCCCTTGGTACGGTTGAGGGCGTATATGACCCGTTCCCGGTCATCTCTCCAGATGTGAGGATTTCGGTCGAAGTAATCGATACATTGCTGAAGCCAAATGTGCACATCCTGGTGCTTTTCTCCTTCAAAAAGCGGTGGTGCCTCCGCTGGCCGTTTTGTGTTTACCACGAAGGCTTCCGCCAGGACATTCGCCAGGTCTGATTGTTCTGGGGTTAGACCCCTGCGGCGCCTATCTGGCCCACCGCCCCTTTTTCCTTCAGCGTCATGGTCGCTGTCATCACCGTCGTCATCACTTGGGTACCCCCCTCCTTGACCAGGTGGTGGAGTTGCGTCTGAGGTCCCTTCCCGACTATTTTGAGGTTTCTCAATTTGTTTTCCTTTTTCTTGCCTAGTCGGTCTGGAATAGTACTCATCATCATCTTCCACCGACTCCATCCTTACACGCTTGCTAGCTTCCGGTTTTTCCTTCGGAGTCTCTTTCTTTCTCGAGGAAACGAGAAGTTCTTGGACCGCTTCACCAATCTTTTTGAGTTCACTCTGTTGAGACGAGAGTGCCTCACGAGTCTTCTTTGCCTCGTTTTGAAAGAGCGTATCTCTTTCCTTGAAGGCACTATTTACCTTCCGGTCTCGGTCCTTCATTTCCTTTCTGATTTCTTCTACTGCTTGTTGTAGAAGAATGTCCCGTTCAAGCGTGGTCTGGTGTAACTGCGAGGTAACCCCTTCGTGATGTTCTTGTCTGGCAGCTTGTTGTGCCAGGTTTTCCGCGATTTCCCTTACTATTCTTTCTTGTAGAGACTTTACTTCGGTCTCTACTCCCTGACACTGCATCAACAGGACTCCTATATCCTGATTATGGAGCTCCTTTCCTTCGGCAATTTGTCTTTGAACTTCAAACAGCCGGAGCGCGTTTTCCTGTTGAGCTCCCGTGAGCTGGGCAAACGCTATGTTTGCAGAGTCGATAGAGGATGTAATGTCTCTCCGGACATCGCGTAATACCACTCCTACTCTTGCAGCTAGCCTTGCCAAGTCGGCTGCCTGGTCCCTTGGCCTCGGAGTAGATGAGCGGGACGAGCTGGGAACACTTGATGCCCGTGACCCGTCTCTTGGGGGACGCCTTATTCCCGGGGGGAGCGATGAAGGTTGGCTCGGTGCATTTTCTCCTTCGCTCCCGGTGTCCATCGCATCTTTATCTTTTAATTTTTTGGGAGGTTCTCTCCATGGCACCGGCGTTCCCGGACCTTCAGGGAACCACGATGACGATGGTTCTGTCATCTTTTCCTATAATGGGACTCGGTCTTAATGAGAGTTCGGGTGGTTCCCGAGCCTCCACGCCAAAGGTATAGTAGGTGTAAAACTACTATCAAAGGATCCCTCTTCACTGGTGTCCCAGTCGAGGAAAGGTTTCCAAACGAATTCTGGCCCGTACCAGGTTTCGTAAAGCTTTTGAAATTGTTCCTCCGTAGGAACTAGAGTTGGGTCGGTATACCACGAGGGAGCTTCTTGTTCCAGAAATAGTATTTCTCGGGGCTCCGACAGACCGGATAACACTGACCTAATAGTAGGGTAGTGTACCTTGGTCGGTGGTTCGAATATTGAATTGGTTCGGGAGAGTTCCTCAAGGGTGTCTAATCCGACCGTATCATCAATCGCAGGGTAGTGTACCGTATCATCAATCGCAGGGTAGTATACCGTGCTTTCAACGGACTCGTCGTCTGCGTGACTCGAACCCATGCGCTTGCTTAGCGCAGAGTAGTAACCGACTTATTTAGTGAGCCTTGGTAACAAGGAGAGCTAACAATATAGTGTTAGGCGGAAGCCGACTCTGAATAATTGTCGAGAAGACTTAGGCCTGAATCTTTCGTAATAGACGGAGATTTGTCTAGGAAGGCTCGGAATTGTTCTTTTCGTTTATGACTACTAAGAACTCGCGTAGATATAAGGGAAATATTTTATAAAGATTCGTAGGTAAAACAATGTTATATTGTTAAGGTCTCTTCTCCGTTGCTTCATGATGTCTAAAAGCTTGGGAGGCACTTCGATATTTATATCCCGCGTCTGAGTGTTCGCGGACTACTTCTAATCCTCCTATAACTAAGTACCTTTCCCAAGATTGTACGCTAACGTCTCATAGTCTTAACAAGTGCGAACACCGTTTGACCCTGAATTCTTTCACACCATCTTCGTACTCATAAAATCTTTTCCGTCTTATCGTAGGATGCGCTATTATCCTCGAATGACCGGTCTTCGATTTATAGAGACGAGTAGACTCCTGTTTGAAACTTCAGTCGACTTGACTATCGTCCCAGTAGTCTCTTCCGATTTCACATAGTGGCCAGCGTATGCGTCGGGTACCTATGCATAATGCAGGCTGCATAGACGGTGTGCCAACACTCATAGTCTACCGCCTATTAGGTCTTCTGAGTCTGAGCAGCTTCCCCTCGGTCCGCCTCGCCTCAAAGAGAATCACCTCTCGAGGGATCCTGTCTCCAGGACCAACCAACATACAGCGGCCTTCAGATAGGTATTGGTGTCATATCTATCTCCTATGGCCTCTGGGGCTCTGTAGGAGTAGTTGCGGATTCTCGAACCGAAAACGTCCCGTCACTTTCGGCCCATAGTTAGGATGCCCAACTTTGAAGCCTGATAACTTAATGCGCCTCCGACGGATTTCCTCCGTTCCACTTCTCAGAGGTACCCAGAGGTGCCCTCTTATATATCCTGCGAACAGCTTCCGGTCGGACGGACGGCAGTGACGTATATGGTGTTATGAAGTGGGCTTCATTGGAATGACATTTTAGTCATAGGACGCAACTCTTCGAAATCTCGCTAAGGACGTGCGGGCCCCAGAACGGGGCCGGAGGGGGGTGTTAGGCTCTCGATAAAATGAGGGTCTGTGCGCAGTTACCCTACCGAGAGGTCTGTGCATTTTCTTTATGCCTAACAGGGTAATCATACTCAGTCAGCTCGACTCGACGTTGAAAAAGCCAAAGCTCGAGGGATACATCAAGTACTCTATAAAGACTCACCAATATATGATCTACCGGTATAGTCAGCGAACTTACCTGATATCAACAAAATCGAACCGCTTTGGCATGTGCTTAAAGACCACATTGCTAAACACCCCTGACCACGGGGACAAGGACGGAATGAGTTGGAGATATATAAGGATATCATAAGACAAGAATAGCTTGCTATCCCACAGAATTTTATTGACAAATACTGCCGAAAGTTTCATCCAAATTTACATCGCTTGAAGTAAAATGGTGGAAAAAATAATGTTAATGTCTGAAGTCTTTTCTTACTCGATCAAAACTCTCTTTTCATTTTTGTTTGGTTCTTGGAGTTTGTGTAGGCGGTGGTGACACACCTGTCCGAGTCACTTTTTGATCAAAATGAATCTGAATACATATTAAGTTCAAAGCCCGAGTTATTGATATCCAGTAGTACTTGATAAACCTCGAAATCGCTGAGCCACTGGATAGGGGAGGTATTCTTGGCAAAGGCATGCGATTACTTTTCAGGTCTTGCCAGAGGTTAGCTCATATAAATCCTGTGAACAGCTTCCGGTCAAATGGATGACAGCAACATATATGGTATTATTCTGACAGCTTCAATTCTGTGACCATATAGTCACAGGACGCAACTAAGATTGATGTATATGATGATGCACGGGCCCAGTAGGCAGTCCGAAGGGGGGGTGTTGGAGATCAAGAATTCTAATCTCGGCAAAAGTTACCCTACCTAGGATATTCCTAGGTTATCGGAATTGGGTACTCCTAACAGTTACTTTTCAATATATTTAATGACAAGCATTGTATTTTCACTCACTTAGTTATGTATCAGTTAATACCTATACACTGTGAATGTTACTACAGCTGGGTTATACCTACGTTAATCTTAAAGATATTTCATTGAAAATGAACAGGAAACTTTTACGTTATTTTCTTATCTGGTTAGGAGATAAAATTAGGTTTTTCTTTATCTTTTATGCACAGTTATGCATGGTGATTACATATTAGATTTGTGATATTTTCTTAATACTTTCCACATACCATCATTCTTAGATTTATGCGCACTTTTGAGATTTTTCTTGGCAGGTTTTCAGGGTCAACTATGTTCGCAATTACATTTTTCTAGCAAGGAACATGTTTTTACTTCAGGTTATATTTTTCCTAATTATATTTCTTTTACTACAAGTTAGCACACTCCTGTATATATTGGGCCTACCACCCAGACAGCTCACTTAGAAGAAATAAGGAATGGAATCTCTAGCAATCTACCTTCAAATACTACCACTCCTCAGAAAAACATGCCCTTGATATTCTCTTAATATCACGTAGTTTATTCTAGATAAATATGATCGCGCCTCTAAAGTCACAATTATGCCAAAGTTAATTCGTTCTGATAGGTGTATGATTCTCATGATATCTACCAAGGCTTATTATTTCATGCTAACTTTATATATTTAGGTACTGAACCAGTTCCTTTAGTACAATCACATCTTGCTTTGTGACATCCAAATAAGCTAAATTTACCTTTTCACAATGCTTTTTCATAAGGAAAATCTACTGAAAAATCAATGAATTAAGCATTGGTGAAATCTATTAACTGAAGATCAAATACATGAGTAGAAAGTATATTTTGCTCAACTAGTGGATAATGGTTACTTCGATGGCAGTAATATTAACAAATCTTGTTTGCAGTTTATTATATGGATATTATTCGAACACATATTTATCAGTTTGTTGCTATTCATATCTCTCATAGCATTCAGAAGCAGAAGATGCGTGCTCACTATTTTCAAGCAGGTCAGCCATTTATGCTTTATCATTATCCTAATTGAGCTTGCAATTATAAAGAGCCAGTCCATATCAGTTTACTTGCTGCAATAGAGTCTGAGGTGGCAGATTTTGATTTAGATTGTTATTTACCAACATCAACTCTAACACTATATAGTTATTTTCTATGTAATGGTAGGATTCCCACTGAGTTGTTGAATGACAACTAATAGCACAAAAATGCTTATCAATTTTTAAGAGAAAAAGTTACTAACTATTTACAGCCAGGAGGAAAAATAGATTTGGTCAATTCGCCAGGTGATGCAGAAGAGTGGATTAATGTGCATCGTGCACGTGAAGTTGAAATTTACCATAGCTAATTGTCAACTAACAAGTTCACAATTGAACTAACTAATGATGAGAGTGATAGCGATAATTCGATTAATCTAACTATTAATGATCCTAGCTTAGAATAACAGCAATATTCTAATATAATCTCTATGATAGGAACTTTTAGGCATATAAGATCTAGCATAGTGATAATGTCACGCTTCTGACCAAAGAGGTCAAGTGACTCAATAAAATAGTTGCGGCAAAGCCCTATAGAAATTAAAATAATAATTTCTAATTTCATGACTCCCTGACTGCAAACTATATAAACCACTCGCGATAGTGAGTAGCTAACCGAGAGATTTTCTATCAATCAGATAGAAGACATCCGATACTACCAAGCTATTTCAGAAACTACTAATTCCTATTCAAGATTAGGTGTATGTTGGACGTCTCCAATAGGAGTCCATCTTAGAGGCAGGAGGTCTGAGGGGAACCACACTTAGATTGGAAGACTGGAGAAGCATGAAGCCTTTCTATGATACTGGCGGGTTGAGACTCATGCAAGCATATATTAATTATGCACCAATTCCTGACAATGAACTTAACTATTTCTTGATCAGAAGAGACGATTGGAATGATAGCCATTCGGACTACGTTTACATACTTAGTACATTCAAGCCTAGAGATTGCAAAGAGATAATTAGGAGATAGGATGCTATCCTCTCAAGATAAATATCTCATCGCAATTAAGGTTAAAGTGGTGTATGAACTTTTAGCGTCAAATGGTGTTCGCACTTAGCAGAAACTAAAGTTAAAGACTCCTCAGTACAAATTAGTGTAGGGATACTAAGTACCAGTAGATTAGTATAAATAGGTTTAAGGTATTCGGGTTGGTTAGAGGAATCAAGTAACGGAGAAGAGATCTTAATAATATAATAAGTTTACCATTATGAATCTTTATTCTTTTATTCTTTATTACTCTACGAGTCTTCCTAGACAAACTCCGATCATAAGATTCTGGCCCTAGTCCAACCAATAAGATTGATCACGGCTACCGCCTAACAGGAACTAGTTCAAATCGGTCTTTAACGGAGCAAGATATATACCCTGAAGACGTAGAAGATAGCTATATTTTAGACTTCTAATTTTTATGTATTTTTATACTATGTTATCTGCTCTTTTTATCTTTGTTTTTTTTACTTTTCTATTCACCTTGTTTTCAACAACTATTTCTTCTTCGATATCTGTCATATTCAATTCGTACATATCTACGTTTTACTTGTATTTTTTACTTTTTTTCAATGTTCTGAAATCTCTTCTTGTCATGTTGAAGCCGGTTGGTGTAGTGAAGCACTTTCGATGAAGGGAAGTGTTGATACATGTGTCGGATGTAAGCATTCTACTGTAGTTTATAATGATACAGATAATATCTCAGTCAATCTAAGGTAGTAAGTTGATTATTTATCATTAATACTTACTTTTGTTTTGCTAATTATATTTTATAATAGAATATTGTACACCTCAATCATCTGCATCCTCAAGCTCTCCTATTGTATAATTCCTACCATTTATCCAATGCTACCCTGTTTCGAATCAATTGTTAAAGATGTTAAAGAACATTGTCAACGAGTTAATTTGAGTCAGGATCAAACTGAATCAACTCTTTCATCCAAATTCAATACTCCTTGTTCGATGATAACTTGAACCCCATTTGGAAAACCTGTCAACTAGTTGGTTTCATTATTCTTCTTTCAGAAAGGCAGTAGTCATCCTACTACTCATGGTCTTACTACTTTAATCTAACTTTCTAAACAAGATTGTATACCCAGCTGGCAGCTCTTTCTACAACAACAAGTTCAGAACTATTTAGCTTGGAAAATATATTCCAATATTAAGCTATTTGAAATTGATCCACATCAGCCAATTTGTATTCGTTACTGGAAAGGTGGTAATATCATAGCTAATGTAAATGAGGTTACAGATACTAGTATTGTTGCAGATTTGTTCCATCCTGTTGAATATCCAAAGTCAACATTGACTACTTCCACAATAACCTCTCGTAGTGCTTGAAAGATTACTCCGAGTTAGTTAATTAAGATTGTTGAATATTCTTTCCTATGTTATGTTTCAATATATTTAATGATAAACATTGTATTTTCACTTACTTGGTTACGTTTTAGTTAATACCTGTACACTGCGGACATTACTATAGCTGAGTTATATTTACTTTAATTTCATAGATATTTCATTGAATACGGGGAGGAAACTTATGCGTTACTTTCTTATCTGGTTAAGGAATACTAGAACCCCCTCGATCTGATGCTCAAGTGTGTTCTCAATGTTGAAAGTCTGAGGGAGAAGGTATAAATGGTCAGAGATTGCCAGAACTTGGAGATATTGAATTTTGGAGGTTTTAGCAAAGAATTATTAAATTGGATTTTGTGAGAATGAATCCATTGAGTCTAAACACAAATAATATGACATGATCATAAACAGAAAATAAAAGGAAAAAGTGAAAATTCAACACTTGAAAATGACACAATATATAGTAAGTTTGTAATTTATATTCTGGGAGGAGTTAAATATCAGTAAGAAATACAAAGCAGAATGGCAGAGCAACTATAGAATGCGTAGACAGAGTAGACAGTAAGCTAAAGAACAATTAGTAACAAGATCAAGAGTAAAAAAATGAGAGAAATTACCAGTAGAAGAGGAAAGATAGCTTGAGAAAGCTGCAGAGGTAAAGTGAATGCAGAGTATGATGTTTGGGACTGGAATTTCTGCTATAGGAATGGATTGGTATTATAATCAATATTTCTGAAAATTGTAAATGTATGAAAAAAGACTTACAGAATGGAAATTAGATAAGAATCTCTGGATATACTATGTTATCTGTCTCAGTTGGAGATTGGTCGGAGGGTAAGAGAGTCAGTCCATCCAGTGATGTTACTCTTGAGAGAGCTACATAGAGTTGGCTATGAGTAAAGGCAGGAGTCCACAGATCAATACCGACTTGTTCCAGAGACTGACCCTCGGATTTGTTCACTGTCATGGCAAAGCATAGACGGACTGGGAACTGAGTACGCTCCAGGATAAATGGTAGATCCTCCTCAGTAGTGGTAAGCTTAATGCGTGGAAGGAGACGGATCATGCCATCAAACTTTCCACCAAGAATTGCTACCTGCAAGCAGGTTCGTCGAATTCCCAACACTGTCATGATTCTAGATCGGACATAGTAGATTTCATTAGTTAGCTTGTAAGTTTCGTTTGTTACGAAATTGGTTTATGAGTTTCTTTTGTTATGAAGTTTGTTTTATGTTATGATTTATGTTTTCACGCACTTGACCTATTCAGAGGTCATGTGATTTATGATGGGCTATGCAACGAGGCAGACTGCAAGACAGACTCGTTGAGGTTTTATTTGTTATATTTCATGCACGAGACTTATTTAGAAGTCACGGGGCTGCATGAGGAGGCTATGCAACGAGGCTGTGCGCAAGGCAGACTCGTTAGGTTTATGTTATGTTTTATGTTATGTTTCACGCACATGATTTATTCAGAAGTCATGGGGCTGCGCAAGGGGGCTGCGCAAGGCAGACTGGCAAGGCAGACTGCCTTTGGTTTGATTTGTAAGCGGGTTGAGGGAAGGACTATATAAGGAGTCCTCGGAGGCGAGTTAGTTAGTTCTTCACGCAACCATCTAAGTTATTTTCCTACTTATTGTTTTAAAAACGAATTTACTTTATTCTATCTACCTCACGATAGTTACACGAACTTAGTAGAAGAGGAACGCCTCTACGACTGCTAAGTGTAATAAGAGAAAAGTGTGAACGCACACTCTTAGTACGAAAAATACAGTATCATAAGATACTATAGAAGAAGTATCGTTGCCTGTCGCGTGAACTGATATAGGAACAGGACCCCTTAATAAACACCCGCAGCCTGGTACCATTACACAAGCCCTCTCTTGGACTCAGATTACGGAGCAGAATAACCGGAGCTCCAATCTTGAGTCTGAGGCAGGAGGGTAGAATTGATGCCAGACTGATGCTTTGTAAGTACTCAACTGCAAAAGGCTCAGCCGCTACAGTATCCTCAGCTACATTGACGTAGTTGACAGCTTCAAATCTATACTTCTCGCCAGTCATCTTTTTCAGCAAGATGTCATTGAAATCGTTCACAGTTTCGTTGCGAAAGGCAAGAATGGCTCTGCCTGTAAGAGCACCATGTATAGTTAATGCTTCATTCAATAATGACTGTGGATAAAGATGATTACAAAGCTGATCAACTGTAGACACCCATCGAATATAAGGAGGCAGCGGAATTCTACCATGCAGGAGTGGATTGGTGACCATATCTTGTAAAAAGGTGAGAAATTCGTAGTTAACCTCAGTGGAAACAATCCGCATACTTGTCTTAAGTTTTAAGATTGTTAAATATGGCCAAATCGAACTGTGCTGAATGGAGGCCAGCACAGTAGACTGTTTGGTACCATGGCGAATAACTGGCAAAATCTGTGCGAAATCACCGCCAAGTACAGTAGGAATTCCACCAAACACCTGTTCGTTACTAGAGTTGCAGACATCTTTCAATGTTCTATTAACAGCCTCGAAGCATGCCTTATGCTACATGTGAACCTCATCCCATATGATGAGGGAGGTTCTGCGAATTAAGTCTCCAAGAAAAGTATTTCTCTTGATATTGCATACAGCATTGGTGTTATTTGAAAGTGGAATCTTGAACCTAGAATGAGCTGTCCGGCCACCAGGAAGTAACTGTGCCGCTATTCTAGAAGATGCGACACACAGGACTATCTTGCCTTGGGCACGGAAATGACTGCAGAGACAGTTGTAGAGAAAAGTCTTACCTGTACCTGCTGGGCGATGGAGAAAGAAGGCACCAGTGGGCTCCTGTTGCTGTATATCCTGCTCATGGTTATTCACAGCAGCAACAATTGTATTGAATCAGGCAACCTGCTCCTCATTCAACTTCTCGCGTATCGAGTCAAACAACTCCTGCTCCTGTATAATGTCATAATCCAACTCTTCTCCAACACTTGTATTTCCCTCCATGTTGTGTTCCCTCTGCCTCCAGTCCAGTGCTGGTTGTGGTAGGCCAAACTCAACCAAAAACCTACCATATTCATTTAAGAACTCCTGAATATGGTACAGTCCATAGTCATGAGCCAGACCTACCCCTATATTCTCTCCACCAGCTAGCACACTGACCCTCCCTGTTATGAGTAGATGTGTCAGATCATCACAAAAATCGGACCTGAACTCCTCCCATATGGTGAGTGGATTGGTAAGTGTGGTATGTTGCAAGGCCAGAGCAAACAGGTGTCGAAAGGCTCTGCCTGTCATGAACTCACGAGCATCCCTGAACATAGCAATCCACTCACCATCATCTTCCAATAGTCTCAAGGCAATGCAAGCACCCTTAAAGGTAGGGTGCACTATACCATCTACTGTCCGCAAGTCTTCAAAGCTTCGAGCACCACGTACAACCATTAAAAGTAAGCGCAGGTAGTACCGTTCTCCATTGAATGGGCTTGCAGACCACATGCGACCAATTGAGAATTGTTGCTTCCTGGGCTGCCATTTCCTCTGCTTTGTGTAGACATAGCGCTCAGGGAATTCCTGGTACAAATACTGTCTTCCATCAACATTTTCAGAATTGTACTTGAAGAAGGCTAGGAGCGTAGTCATAGACATATTCAAGCGATCCCTGAGCTCAACTGTAGCCACTTGCTCTCTGAAGTAGACTGCCTGCTGACCTGGAAGATGCAGGGCAAGTGTGGTAACTGATGGTAGTTCGTCATGAGTACTGAACTCAAATAGACGCCATACTGCCTCCGTAGGACCGATATAGCGACCATGAAGATAGCGCTTTACCTCATCGTATTCTGAGTCTAGGATGGCGGTAGCACGATCTCCACCCTTATATATGTACTTGTGTATATACTTGAGTGCCTTGACAGACCCACACACCTCTACATTGATATGTGCCTTGTAGCAGAGGGATAAATATGGACTGTAGGGAACTACCCTTCTGTTGTCAATAACAGCCATAACATTCCCTACACTTGTCCTTACTGATAATGTAAATGACTGACCAGTATTCCTTCTACGATAGAGTGGATATCCATCTTCAACAATCACAGTCTCAGGCTGGAACTGTCTAGGATAGCCTTTATTACATATACGGGTGGTAAGTGGATCAAGCCCTTGCATACAGAGTGCCTGACCATTACCACCTATACAGTGAGTATGCACCATTGTGTTTTGAATAATCGCACGTAGCTCCTGACCTATTGGATCATCGGCAGTAGGTATTTCTGCGCTAATGAAGCGATTAATATTGGCTGCAGTCAGGTACTGGTAGTCAGTCTTCAAAAACACCAGCAGGTGTAGATGTGGGAGCCCCCGTTTCTGGTACTCAATTGTCCAGACCCAGCCTAGCCAAGGTCCAAAGACTTACTTGTGGTGGATCTGGTCAAGAAGATCTTGTACCTTAAGATAAAATATACGTGCAACCAGGTCTGGTCGGTCAGCTGCTGTCTGGTGAGGTAGCAACTCATGTGAAATCTCTTCCCACTTAAGATTGGCAGTAAAGGTTATGAATAATGAAGGCTTTCCAAAGCGATGTACAATGGCTATGCTATTTTGGTATAGCTTCTGCATAAACCTATCTCCTCCTACATAGCTAGATGGCAGTACCACTCGCTTTCCCACTTGTGCAAAGTCTACATCACCAGCTTCCAAAAGATCACTGAGCCTATTGTATAACTCAGCTCTTATGTTAGCCTGATAGGAACTGATCCAACTAAGCTTGCTCTGATCGCAAATAGCCCAGGCATCTACAACAAACTGCGGGAATAATTTCTGTGCACAGAAGAGGGTAGTGGGCTCCTCAACTCTGGGATGCAGACGAAACCTGTAAAATGCACGCAGTTTTATCTCCTGATCCCCTGAACCTTGTTGTCGCCTTTCCCAATGCCATCCAAGTTGTCCAAACGGGAAAAGAAGAACATAGTGGAGGCGAAGGTATAAGGCATGATTTGGGTTAATGATGGTAAAAGAATTTACCACATCTTCTCCATTCACCCTTCTTGCCAAAACGATATCTCTAAAACCTTCACCATCGTATTCCTCAGGCAGAATCATGGAAACTTCATCTACTGTTGGTAGATTTTCTCGTCTATGGTCAGCACCACTTTCCAATACCAGATGCAGTTGAGGATTGAGAATAAGACGACTGTTGTTCTCTGCCTCATCAATCTCGGCAAAGCATTCCTGCGCTGTAAGATATAGATGAATTAAAAGGTTAGACTCCTGCAGCATCTGAGTCAAGGATAGAATGAGATTGGAGTCAAGCTCTGGAGCATAGGCAGATCTTGGTCTTTGTAACGATCCTATCCTTTTATAGATTAGTTGTCAACAGGTAACGACCTCTTACCTAATTCTATATCAGATATCGATAGCTCTGAGACCTCTCTGGGTCTACGAGATCTCTTCTGATCTCGTCTATCAAGATACTTCGTAATCTCGTTGTACTTATACAAGCGAGGTATCTTTCTCAGATATGTTGCGAGAGATGTTTGTACGCGTACGCGAATAGATAGATTTTAATAGTATAGGAAAGACTTAAGTGGTTGCGAGAGGAGTCTGTCCCGAAGGTCCCTTTTTTTTTTTTTTTTTTTTTATTATCATTTAATTCGTTGTTGAAGGTACAAGAATAATCGCATGCAGCCCTAGCTATGGCGTAAACAAAACCCCTTTGTATCCAACCCGGACCAAGAGAAAACCGGTGCCCTAAGACCCTCTGGTATGGGCCCAACCGCACACACTCCAAGGACGATCAACTCAGGTGCCCCATCCGAAGATGCTGAGACTTGAACTCAAAAGGGGTCTCTTCTAGAAGCCAACCAAAAATCCAAGAAGATTCCTCGCCCGTGTAACGAGACTCCACTGAGTACTATTACAAGTAGCCAAACCTACACCCATACCGGAGTCAAGAGACTACCGCGGTAGGGCTGGCGGTAGACTTAGGTCTACCAGGCGGAGGTACCGGTGGTTAGGTACCTCAGTCGGGCATGCTAGGCCATACCAAAGGTACATAGGTCCTAGTAATGGTTGGGGGTTACCCTACTCTGTAGGGTAACCCAAGTAGTCAATTTGGGAGTTACCCTGAATTACTCGACGGAGAGTCCAGGTAAAGTTACCCTACTCTGTAGGGTAACTCGGAGTACAGTTACCCTACCTTCGGACTAGGGTTACCCTGCCTTGGGCCACGGGTTACCCTGCTATGGAGTCAAGTTACCCTACCTTGAAAGTAACTTGTTACGCAGGACTTCGGGGGAAGTTACTAGATTGTTTGTCACGCGAAACTACATAGGGTGTTCGTTTCTGAGGTTGTGCGGATCACTCCCGCACAACCAGTTGAGCTCCGAACAAGCTGTAACTTGGAGGTGTGGTTGCTAACACCCCCCTCCGGCCCCGTTATAAGTCCCTAGCGTCATGGGCTACAGCCTGAAGAGTTGCTGTAAGTCTAGCAAAAGTCTCCAGGTGGAGATGTTGCCGTAACTCCGTGTGCGCTCACGCCGTCCGTCCGACCGGGGGCTGTCCGCAGGATATATGAGGGGGAAGAGGAGCACCTGGAGAATAGCCTCCAGGTGGTTTCGTGTAAAACGGACCAAAACCGACGGAGTAATACTGCTTTGAAGTCAAGAGTAGTATGTGAGGTTACCGGAGGCCAGTCGGCGAGGTAACCGAAGTCCGTTGCCCCGAAAGAGTAATGGTATTGGAGAATCGTTAAGGACTCTAAGACACTAGTCTGGGGCCACGATATGACCTACTTCGAGGAGGGTTGACTGTGGGTAGCGCCTATTGGTAGTGAACCTCCGGAGTGGTCTATCGGGGGAGCTACGTGGCTATCTTCCGGAATGATATGGAAACGAGTAGAACCGGATAGATGTTCAGGAGCCGCGAATGCTTGCAGAAGACTAAGTGTACATGGGTAGAGAGTTCCATAGTTGGTATAGTATCCGCACGGGCATGACAGCTCGCCACTGGCATGACCACGATATGAAGAGTTTTTACTCCTGCGGTTGGTTTGGAGATGCAGCGGCTAAAACACTTCTGTCGGGTTGATGTTAGAAATCCACGGAGTAGTCTAGTTCGCTACGGAGGATCTTTGGTCCGATCCGTAGAGGTTGGCTAGACAGCCCACGGGAGTTGGGTGCTCACGAACGCAGGGTAGTGATGGGGAGTAACTGGCAGCATACCAAAACCTACTTAAGTATATGCGAGTTCTCCTCTACTCTGGCAATCAACTACCTCTCGAGACCAGGACTTAATTGAGTAAAGCTGCGGCTTAACGATATTAAGTTTTACCGTTTTATTTTTTCAACACTCTGCTGTTGATTATCTTTATCTTTACTTCTGAAAGAATACTGCGGTGCGGTTGCAAACTCGGGATCCATCTTCCCAGAGGGAGCCCCTGTTACAGCCCGAACAGAAACCCTCCCACTAACTACACGTAGCCAACAGAAAGTAAACCAAACAAGCTAGGCAGGAGAGCATAAGGAAAAACTCTACCCTGTAAACTACCATGTAACAAAGGAAAATAACATCTGCCCACCGATCGGCCAAAGTGCCGGAACTAAAACCGCCCCCTAAGTGAGCGGCCGGCGAAGAGCCCGAAGGCTAATGCCCCCGACCAGCTGAGCCACGGAGGTAGTGCAATACCATGACCCGCCAATCGAGAAACGGGGCCTCGGTGCTGTGCCCAAGGAGTGGATGTTCGGCAGAGGGGATGCCGCCCAGCAGTAGGGTGCTAGCCAACAAAAGACCGCGGGCAGGCAGCGGGTCCAAACCCGGGAACACCACGCGGCGAGGAGAGGTAGTAGGGTACCAGCCAAAGGAGAGGAGGCAGTAGGGTGCGAGCCAACGCATTCGAAGCGGAAATTGGAGGAAGGGCCAGAGGCCCCAGAAAAGCCCGACCGCCGAAACCGAACCGCTGCCATTTTACCGCGTCTCTCTTGTAGTCCCTTGTTCTCTGAGAGATAGCGTCACTTAGTGGAAGGGATCCCACCGGCGGCTGTAAGGAGGCAGAGGGGAGGAGGTGAGGAAGGTGACAACAACTTGAACCGAACAGCTAGGAGGTTATGGCCTTTCTCGCCGCGAGACGGACCCCGAAGTTACTAGCTGAGGAGTTCCCCAACGGGGATCGTGCAAGCGGGGAAACAGACGTCCACCACCGCGAGTGCTGACCGGAAACGAATAGGAGGAGCCGACCGTGCCAAAGTTAAGCGAGCCCCTATTAGTAAGACAGGACTACTGGGCGAGCCCAGATAACTCCCCCATCAAGCAGACAAGAGACAAGTGAAACAGAGGGGGAAGAGGATAGTAGAGTTAACCGTACCCCTAGGCAGCAACCATCGAGGGGGCAGAGGGGAGAAAGGGTGGTCCACGATAGTTGACCGTGGTGTTGGCAAACTATGTGGGAGGAAAATAGGAGCGACGAAGCGTGTCTGTCCCGAAGGTCCTTTTTTTTTTTTTTGTTTTTTTTTATCGTCATTTAATTCGTTGTTTAAGGTACAAGAATAACCGCATGCAGCGCTAGCTATGGCGTAACTGTCCCGAAGGTCCTTTTTTTTTCTTTTTTTTTTTTTTTTATCATCATTTAATTCATTGTTTAAGGTACAAGAATAATCGCATGCAGCGCTAGCTATGGCGTAAACAAAACCCCTTTGTATCCACCCTGGACCAGGAGAAAACCCGTACCCCCAGGACCCTCTGGTATGGGCCTAACCGCACACACTCCAAGGACGACCAACTCAGGTGCCCGGCCCGCAGGCCTCACGACTTGAACGCGAAGAGGTCTTGCCTAGAAGCCAGCCAAATGCCCAAGAAGATTCCTCCCTCGAAAGATACCCCTCCCACTAACCACACGTAGCCAACAGAAAGGAAACCAAACAAGCTAGGCAGGAAAGCATAGGGAAAAACTCCACCCGTAAACTGCAGCGACCACAAAAGAAAATAAACACCCGCCCACCAAACCGCCAAAGTGCCGAATATAAAACCGCCCCCGAAGTGGGCGGCCAGCAAAAAGCTCGAAGGCTGATGCCCCCAACCAGCTGAGCCACGGATGTAGTGCAATACCATGACCCGCCAGCCGAAAACGGAGGGTCTCGGTGCTGGACCCAAGGAGTGGATGTCTGGCAGAGGGGATGCCGCCCAGCAGTGAGGTGCCAGCTAACGAAGGGGGGTAGTAGGGTACCAGCCAGGGAGGGGAGGCAGTAGGGTGCGAGCCGACGCAATCGAAGTGAAAAGTGGAGGGAGGGCCCAAAGCCCCAGGAGAAAACCCGACCGTGAAAACCTAACCGTTGCCGTTTTACCGCGTCTCTCATGTAGTCCCTTGTTCTCCAAGAGATAGTGTCACTTAGTGGAAGGGATCCCACCGGCGGTAAGGAGGCGGAAGGGCGAGGGGAGGAAGGCTACCGTGTCTCGAACCCAGCGACTAGGAGGGTATGGCCGAATCTCACCAGGAGACAGACCCCGAAGTTACTAGCCGAGGCGTTCCCCCTCAGGGATCGTGCAAATGGGGAGAAAGACGTCCACCACTGCCAACGCCGACCGGATGCGAAGAGAGGAAGCCGACCGTGCCAAAACCAAGCGAAACCCCTAAGCGACACAGGACTACTGGGCGGGCCCAGATAACTCCCCCATCAAGCGGGCAGGAGAAAAGCAAAGTAAAGGCGGGAGAGGCTGGAGGAGTTAACCGTACCCCTAGGCAGGAACCATCAAGGGGGCAGAGGGGAGAAGGGGTGGGCCACGATAGCCGACCGTGGTGTTGTCAAACTATGTGGCAGGAAAATAGGAGCGACGAAGCGTGTCTGTCCCGAAGGTCCTTTTTTTTTTTTTTTTTTTTTTTTTTTTTTTTTATCGTCATGTATTCATTGTTAAGGTACAAGAACTCGCATGCAGCGCTAGCTATGGCGTAAACAAAACCTTAATCCCAAAACAAACTTAACAAAAGAAACCAAACCAGTGCCTCCAAAACACGCGAACAGCCCATATGGCAAAGCAGCCTTAAAGCATAAATATAGGGAAACATTCAAAACTAATTATCATACTCTTTAAACATAACCAAGGAAAGCCCCCGAACAGGTACCGAAACGTTCAAGACACGGGGTGGCGAGGGGATGGGGAAGGAGAGGTGATACCACGAAGGGCGGGCATCTCAGGGGGAAAACCGGTAGCAGTGATCGAGATGTATTTCGCCAGGCCGTGAAGCAGGGCCGGCGTGTGCCAGAGTGGATCGTCCTCCCGTAGGCCGTCTACTCCCTGGAGGTGGGAGTTCCTGGCTTCGAGTTTAGCCGAGCAGTTCAGGATGGCGTGGTGGAACGTCTCGGGCTCCTCCTCACAATAGGGGCAAGTGGTAGGGGCGTTGGGATCCTTCCAAGAAACATGTGCTGCCAGGTAGCTTTTACCTGATCTCATCTGATGGATACGCCCTGCCATGAACTTCCCAAGCCCCATAAAGCGGTGTGGGGTTAGAGTAGGCGTGTACATGTAGCGTGGGGGGGGCGGGTATTGGGAGGACCACGTGTGGAGCAGCAGCTGCTTAAAGTCCCTCTTGAGTCCAAGGAAGGTAGGGTCGCCGGGGGCACCAGGTGGCAGGGCGGATGGCAGGAGATTCTCAGAGGCGGGGGGGCCATGCGCAGATGACCAACTAGGTTGACCACCCTATGGGCTATCGCATCAAGCGGCAAATGGCGACGGACTGGTGGTGAGGGTTCAGGAGTTTTCCAGTGGAGGGGCCTGTAGCCTGGGGTGAGGCCCACGGTGAGGAGCCGGTGGTCTTCCATGGAGCGGAAGGTCGAAGTTGTTGGGAAGGTGCTGTGGAGCCCCACCGTTGCCGGATTCCTTTCTGGAGGGAGGCATACAAGGCGAAGAGCCGCCAGGCGCTGACGGTGTTCAATTAGACACTGAATGGGAGGAAGCGCAGATTCACAAGGGAGAATCCAAGTGGGGGTATCACTGAAGCAATTGGTAATCCATCGTTGAACCGTTCTCCAGAAAACAGCCAGACGGTCCATCATTGCAGCAGAAGGGGAGAATAGGTCGGCGCCGTATAAAAGTATGGGCGCAAGAAGGGAGGAGGCGAGACGGTGACAGAGGTAGGGTGCCAGGCCCTTGCCAGGGCCGAGAGCCTTTTGACCATGGAGAAGGCCCCTGGGCTAGGGCGAGCCGTTTGGAGAAGTGCGCGTTGTTTGACCACCTGAGGCTGCAGGCTGCAGGCTCGAACCAGTAGCCCAGCCATCACCACCCCGGAGGGTCGGAAAAGGAGGTCGTCGATCACGATAGGGAGTGTGCATGGCGGACCCTTTTGCCTCGGGGTCCTCCAAGGGATCAGTTCCGTCTTGGGAATAGAGAAGCTCACCCCCAGCCTGCGACCCCTCTGGGTGAGAGCTTTGACCAGGTGCTGTAGGCGTTGGATATTCCTCCTATAGGAATTTGAGGCGACCGTGACTGCGAAGTCATCGACATAGGAGAGGATTAGGCCACGTGGGACTGGAAAGTGGAGCGAGGACACGTAGATGACGAAGAGTAGTGGCGAGATGGGGGACCCCTGAGGGGTGCCCACTTGCACTGGTTTGAAAACCTTGGGGGAGCCTTGAAAAAGGAGCCTGCACTGCCGTGCCGTAAGGAACGAGCGTACCCAGGAGCAGAGGTATGGGGGCACCCCCTTGGAGTGGAGCATGTGAAAGAGGTCGTTGGGGGAGACGTTGTCAAAGCCTCCCTTTATGTCCAAAAAGAGGGTGGAGACCTCCACCTTGGGCGTTGCAGGGTCTGGACCTCGTGTGCGAGGGTGGAGCAAGCGTCGAAGGTGCTTAGGCCTGGGAGGGAGCCACACTGGTGGTGGTTCAGGAGGCCGAGGGATCGGGCAATGGGAGCGAGTCTGTTGGCCATGACCCTCTCTAAGATCTTGGAGACCGTTTCCAGTAGGACAATGATGCGGAAGGAAGAGGGGGAATCATACGAGGCCTTGCCTGGCTTGTCCAGCACCACGCCATTGGCCATCTTGAGCGAGGAGGTGTGGTGGCCAAAGGCCACCAGGGGGGAGAGGAGATCGGTTAGAAGGGAGGGACAAGCTGAATTGACTTTCTTCCAGACGCCATACGGGATCTGGTCAGGGCCTGGGGCAGACAACGGGGATGCTTTGCGCAGTGCCGCAGCGACCTCCTCTGGCTTCAGTGGGGGACAGTCTTTAAAACGGCGCAGGATGGGAGGGCAGTGGGCTGGGGCCTGGGGGGAGGGAAGAAGTGGGATAGGAGTGTGGAGTTTAGCTCCTCCGGCGATGAGGCTCCCGGCAGAGAGGGGAAGCGTTCTGGTGGTTTGCCGAAGGCGAACCTTTTGGCAGTCCATACATTCTGGGGTGTGGCACCCTCGAGGAAGTCCGACCAGTGTTTCTTCTTGGCCTGTCTAATAGCCTTGAAGTATGCGTTCCTGGCAGTTTTGGCGGCTCTCAGGGCAGTGCTGTCTGGGGACAGACGGGCTGTCCTCGCGCAGGCGTGGTGGACCTTTCGCAGGTCAGTGAGGGCATCAGACCACCAGGGCTTGGAGCGCAAGGACGGCCCTCTTGTTGGGGTGTGCGTGCCAGGGTACTCCTGATTCGATTCAGGTTGAAATCCAGCCACCTGCCAAGGGCCTCCTGTAGTGGAAGCGTGGGTGGGCTGGTGAGCTTGAGGGCACGGAGAGCTGTGTATGTCGCAGGCCAGTCAGTTGCCGACCAGTGCGGGGACACCCCAGGAGGGGACAGGAACGGGGAGGAAAGTGTTATAGCTATGGGGATGTGGTCGGAGCCAGTGGACGGAAGTTCCGCATTCCAGGTTTCCAGGTAGGGGGTCAGATGTTCGTTTGCGAAGGCAAGGTCCAGCACAGAGGGGGAGTGTTGCTGCCCAAGGGAGAACCGGGTGAACACGCCAGGGGTGTTTATGAGGGCAAACGACCTTTCCAGGGCCAGGTCCGCGTACGGAGCTGAGGCCCTGATCTCGTTGTCACGGAAGGAACGGAGGGGGTCCCAGGAGGGGTGATGGAGGTTGAAGTCACCCAACACTAGCAAAGGGTGTGGGAGGAGAGGAAAGGCCTCCTCTGGAGATACCGTTCTCGTAAGAGAGGAAGCAGTCCATAAGGAGTAGAGGTTAAGGACCCGAAATTTAACATGAGACGAAGAAAATAAACCATTAGGAGTGTGTATATCGAGCGCCATCAGGCCCGGGTTGTCAAGGAAAACTGGCACCACCGAGGTGGAGTCAAGAAAAAGGAGCGAGGACGTAGAAGGCCACCTTTGGCCTGTTGTGTGATGAAAATGGGGGGGCAAAAAACTTAAAACCATTAAACTGCGGCAGTTTGCCACGAAACATAGGGGGGTCTTGTAAAGCAACAATAGAGGGGGGCAGGGGCAGGGCCACAAGGCTGTTGAATAAGAAAGAAACACATTCCAGCTTCCCAAGCAGTTGTGTTGAACGATGGTGATAGAGTTAAAACTCTGGGGAGGGGGGCTGGTTCCAGGGGAGTGGGGGGGGGGGAATAGAGTGGTTGAGCGCCATCTCCGGGACTAACCCGAGGTGGACTTCCGGAAGGGGTGGGGGTGGGAGTAGCTTCCTCCTGGGAACGGGAGGCGTTGTCTCCTTGGTGACGGGCAGGGGTGCTGGGGAAGGGGGTTCCCTGGGGGGGCGGAAAGGGGTGGTGAAAGGGGGTCGGGGGCTGCTCTGCTGACTCGGCTCTGCGGGCGGCACTATCTCCCAGGTCCAGGGCAGGAGCAAGGCGTTGGGGCCGTACAGGTCCGGAGGAAGGACCCTCTCCTCCATCGTCCTGCGTATCCATCTCTTCTTCATCTGGCGGGGGGGCATCTGAGGCAGGGGGAGGGGGGACCGGCTTCGGGGCAGGTCTGGTCGTAGGCGGGGTGAAGCCCTGAGCAGTTGGTGCAGGCGGGGACGGAGGTGGGGGCAGCAGTTGACAAACGGCTTGAGATGTCCCCCCTTGGGGCAGGTCGGGTTCTGGCAGCGGTGGCTTGCCCTGGTGTGACTGAGGGCGCATATCGGGCAGATGGGATGGTCGACCTTGCAGCGCGCCGCCTGGTGGCCGAAGCCCCAGCAGTTCTTGCACTGCGTGAACCTGTTTGCAGAGTATGCTCTCTCGATGCGGCACGGGAGGCGTAGAGGACGGTCCTACCACCATCTTGTCCACGTCCGACGGGGCGACCGTGACGATGCAGGAGGTATTGCCTTCGAGAGGCGTAGCTCCTCGTCCCGTACGAGGAAGCGGGCTGATAGGATCTGGACCTCCTTGACATTGAGGATAGTTTCCTGAGGGTCTGGAGGAGGGCTTCAGGGTCGTCGGGGAGGAACGAGACTGGAAGGAGTGGATGGCCAGTTGCACCTCGTTGGGTGCTGGGCGGAAGACAAGGTAGGGGTTTTCTCCCACGGGGTAAGCCTTGTGAGACGTGAGGCTAGGGTTCGTAGTAGGGTGCGTACGCGTAGCGGCGGGGGTGGTGGGATCAAGCGCGAGCAGGGTGACAGCACCACGGTCATGACTTTGGCTGTGAAGGCCTTGGGAGGGGGCAGTTGGCCTCTTTAAGAACTGAGGCTGCAACGTCTGGGAAGGAGGCCGCAATGTCCCCTGTGGGGTGGGGGGCAGGAGAGGAGCGGGGGGCAAAGAAACGTCTTTCCGCAGCTGGCAGCGTCCTAGGCACGGGTGGACCCTCCCTACCTGGTGCTGTTTTCGCGACTTGAGCCGCGGAGGAGACGTTTGTTGGACCAGACTTCTTTCTGCCCTGAGGTTCGAGGAGGACGCGGCGGAGGAGTAGGAGGGCTTGGTGTGCTGGGGGGGCGTCCGCTCTGCGAGCTCCTGGCAGGAATTCGGAAGGGTCGGGGATTTGCCGTCCCTCCACTGCTGCGCCTCCCAGGTCCTGGGGTACTTGGCAGCGAGGCCGCGGGGTTGCCGTGAACCTGCCGTCGCAGTGTCGTAAACCGGAATGTCCGGGTCATACTCGGCAGGGTATCCTGACGGGGTAACCTGGGGGGGGTGGGGGCTGTTGTGTTGGTGGTGGCTCTTTACCCTCCGGGAAGGTCTCGGGAGAGGGAGGTGGGGGGCTAGCGTGGGGGGCTGTGGGGGCGGGACGGGATTGGTCGCGATCCTGGTGACAAATCCCTAATCGAGGCCTGGAGGGACGCCACGGCGCTTGTAGAAAGACTAGTCGTATTGAGGCCGGAGGGGTCAGGGAGGGTGTTGGCCAGTTGGGAGGAGAGGTCGTGCACACGACGGTGAGATCTCTGACTGTGTTGGATAGCGTCGTTACCCCTTGGACGAGGGCGCAGACCAGCGGAATGAGGAATGTCTCTCCTGAGGAGAAATTCAAGAGGTCTTGGTGGGAGGGGGTGGGGAGGTGGTCGGAGGACCGTGAGGAGAACCCTGGAAGCTTCGACTAGCGAGGCAATGTTCAGCTGAGCTGGGTGCAGAGGGGCAGTGGAAGAAGACGTGATGAGGGGGGTGGGAGGGGGCCTCCTGATGAGAGCAGGAGTGCCCGAACGTGAGGAAGCAGAGGAGAGGTCCATAGTCCTGGGTAGGAAGGACGTTCCT